>JAJJMA010145701.1:0-21880 GCA_023529015.1 Papaver nudicaule
TGCTATCACCCATTCAGGTATGGGATGATAAACAGCTCAGAGACTACCACCCGCAGGTTGCCGAGGTATAAAAACTCTTCGCAACAATTAGGGATGTGTTTTATATTTTTCCATAAATGTAGTTGTTGATCCGATGCAGGCACACCCATGAGCTATCACTGTGCCATATGCGTATTAGCACATCTAACCTTTTTTAAAACTGTGACTTCTTTTCTCCAGATTAAAAAATAAATCATTTCATACTTCTTCAAACTTTATTTTCTTGATACAACATTATTGTCTAATTCCCGATTTTTTTGTAATGTAGACTATTCTTGTGCTATTTCAGTTTATATAGAATACCATGATTTAAAATTGTAACCACTTAGGTCATTTGTTGGCTTATCTTGACAAAAATATAATTTTGTTATTACGTTTTGTTACAACTCTTTAGTTTTTTCTACTCGCAAGGCCATTTGTCAACATATCTTCATACTTACAGGGGGCGTCAGCATTTAAGGGTATAGTTGCTGTTGCTATGAGTACACAAAGGCTTCTAGTGGAAGAAACAGATCAGGTATGTAGACTATGTGCATGTATTGTATAGATGGGAACCTGGAGAAGGGAGTGGTTGTGTTTGCATATTTGGGCGTATCAAATGTTAATGCTCAAGTAAAAAGCCTAATTTTTTTTTTCCTTTTCCATTGAGATGAAGTATGATTTGTTTTCTTTTTTGTAGCCTATTTTCTAATGAAAGCAACCAAATAGTTATTTGTCAAAGTAGAAAATAGAATAGATGAAAGTTGGTAAAAAATTATTGATTGTGACATAGGATTCATGGTTCGTTGTTGTCAGAAAGATGCACAATATACCCCCTGCTTAATAGATACTTTCCAGTGAGGGATACCTTAAATTCTCTTTTAGAATTAATAAACTAGTGTGTAGAGTATGTTATATGTTATATAAAGATGGGAGTTTGTAATTATTGTACGATTAATAGTTCAATCTTTTTGTCTAATTAGGTTTCGAGAAGGATACCTTATATACTCATTAGGATTATACATAAAAAAAGGGTATGTTTCATATTATTCAATCAGGTGAAATTATTTATGTAAGCAAGAAAATGTTGAAAACAATGAAAAATAATCAGTAAGATTTTTAGATAACTGGATTTAGTAAAGGAAGCACCCATACATCAGGAATTCATTTTACGGAAAAAAAAACCCTTAGTGAAGCAAAGCCTATAACATGAAGGTTAGATTGGGTCATCATCAAATTTGAAGGGGACTTAGATATTTTATTCCCATCCACCAACAACTGTTAAGGGATGTTTTAAAGTATCTAAAACCTTATTTTGTTAATATTTTGATCCGTTTTTGGGTATAGGTTTATCAAAACACCCTATACCTAGCTTGAGAAACAAGAAAATATTTCTCCTAGTAGTTCTAGAAGCGGTTTCCTAGTGCTAGAAGGAAAACTTAGGAGTCTTATTTTTAGAAGATTACAAACAAAAGAGAGTTTCCTTTTCCTAGAATGACTAGTATTGATGTAGTCGTAATCTATAAATAGGGTACAAAGAGTGCTTGTAGAGGGATATGGGGGAGAATAGTAGAAAGATGCTAGAGAGAAAACCCACGGGGGAAGATGCAACACCTAGGGTAGAAAATCCTTAAAGGTAAACGTTGTAAAACTCTTTCTCTAAAGCAATAAAATTAAAGTTACCATTGCGTAATATCTAGTACTATTGGTCTTCCTAGTATATCTATCATATTGGGATCCAAAAATTGATCAGTGGTATCAGAGCGAGAAGTTAAGTAAGCAATCTTTCCAACGATGAATGGAAGAGCTTCGATCCAGGGATAAACAAGGTATTACCAGTAGATCCTAATATTGATAGAAGAAATTACAATTTATGGCGGCACAACACACCAAACACATGGTAAACACGAGTCAGAAATTATGTATACTTGAGATTTGGAAAACCTAATAAACCAGTTTCTGCAAACTCGACAGAGTGCATTGACACCATGCATTGACACCAAGGAAAAAAATATACAACAATGGGCAAAAGGCGTTGGAGTCACTATACAAGAACCACAAAAGTTACCATCAAAACAACGAGTGGAACATGAAAACCCATTTCTACCAGATGCTCAAGTACCAAGTGTTGGGCTATATAGGCAATTTACGAAGTCTGGCGAAAAGAAAGCATGGTACAAGGAATGTCGCAATAAGCTTCAAACTAAACACGTCGTTCATATACACCTTGCAGAGAAAGAATCAACCTTTGCCACTTGACGAGCAAAATAAGTCGCCATCATTACATGATGTGCAAGACTTAGTTCCGAGAGATATATAGCAAAGAAAGAATTGATTTTTGACGAAAAGACAGCGGGACAAGAGTTGGAGAACAAGAACTGTATCAAGTTTGTCATAAAGGGAAAAGTTTTAAGCATGCAAAGTGGTACTCAAGAGAGCTGCTGCAGGCTAAATTTCCTGCCTCTTGATTCAATGCTTTTGAAGGACCAAAAGTCTTTTGATGGGGGAGGTCTGATCCGTTTTTGGGTATAGGTTTATCAAAACACCCTATACCTAGCTTGAGAAACAAGAGAATACTCCTCCTAGTAGTTCTAGAAGCGGTTTCCTAATCCTAGAAGGAAAACTTAGGAGTCTTATTTTTAGAAGATTACAAATAAAAGGGAGTTTCCTTTTCCTAGAATGACTAGTATTGATGTAGTCCTAATCTATAAATAGGTACAAAGAGTGCTTGTAGAGGGATATGGGGGAGAATAGTAGAAAGATGCTAGAGAGAAAACCCACGGGGAAGATGCAACACCTAGGGTAGAAAATCTTTGAAGGTAAACGTTGTAAAACTCTTTCTCTAAAGCAATAAAATTAAAGTTACCATTGCGTAATATCTAGTACTATTGTTCTTCCTATAAATCTATCGTTTATCTATCATATTGGGTCCAGAAATTGATCATATTGTAATTTCCTAATTGATCTATTACCAACAATTCACCACCACCACCACACATCCTCACTGCCATTGGCATCACTGGCACCGCCATCACCACTGCTAGCCCCATTAACTCCACCCAATCAACAGCCCCATCAACTCCACCCACGGGGGAAGATGTTAGAAAATCCTTGAAGGTAAATGTTGTAAAACTCTTTCTCTAAAACAATATAATTAAAGGTACCATTGCGTAATATCTAGTACTATTGTTCTTCCTATCAATTTATCGTTTATCTATCATATTGGGGTCCAGAAATTAATCATATTTTAATTTCCTAATTGATCTATTACCAACAATTCACCACCACCACCACCACACATCCTCACTGCCACTGGCATCACTGGCACCGCCATCACCACTGCCAGCCCCATTAACTCCACCCAATCAACAGCAGACCGTAGATTTATGTTGATTGCAGCTGTAGCAGTTGATTGATGGAGAGGGCCTGTTAGGTATGTAATCAAGTTTGAGGCAACTCCATAGAATGCTATTGTTCCCAACATCTCAGCTTGAAGTATGATCTTAGCAGGTCTCAATCCACCAACTACACGCACATAACTCCTACCTCCTGATTGATTATTACTCCGGCCATAAAAAATTCATATCGTTCACACCCATACCAGATTCAACCATCTCTTGCTCTTTCTTTTTATGACATTGAAACATTTGACGGTTTCAACTCAATTCTTAATCAAAATGAACTCTGTGTATGAAATTGTACCACTGAGTCATGTCTATAACAAAATTGACTTTCTCAAGGGTTGTTTGAGTATAGTTTTATGGATTAAGACCCAGCAATAAACAAAAAAAAAAAAGATCTTTAATCAATTCTCAAAAGTGGATTTGCGAAATGAAAGATGTTGTGATGGTGGTGGTTGAATTTGGAAGGCAGTGGGAGATCCTGTTGATAATGGCGACATAGATGGTGTTGGTGGGGTTTAAATTGATTTCTTTTGGTTGATTCGTCCGAGTTTCTTAGATCTGTGATTTTCAATGGAAGACAATGCGTCAATAGAAAAAGTGGTTGTTGTGGTAGTGGTGGAGAAACAGTGGCGGTGGAGAAAAGACTTAATGGTAAACCTAGGATATGTTTGGTCAATGCTTAAAAACGTGGTTGACTAAGACCTTATTACTAAGGGGAGCCCTCTTTACAATTTACCACTAACTTTATTTTGATTTTTTTCTAAGACCCCTCCAAATAGAGGAGGACCTAATCTAACCTTCTATAACAACAACACCAGAAAAACATAAGTTAAAAGAGCAATATCAATGAAAATCCATAGGAAATGATAAGAATACAAACACATTTACTTAGTTTTTGCGAGGAAATACCATAATGCGATGATTTGATCAGCAAAACCAGAATGGGATTTGGGTTTGATCTTCTTCTCCATGAGTAAGCAAATTTCTGAAGAATCCATTGGCGGTAACAAAAGAGTAGAGAGTGACTAGAGAGAAAGAGAAAAATAAAAGGCAGGAAAAACTGGAGGCTGAACAGAGACAACCTATTATAGGTTTCTAAGGGTTTTAGGGTTTGAGCACTAGGAAAATTGGTGTAGGTCGTCTCTGTTCAGCCTCCGGTTTTTCCTATAAAACTTCCTTTAACGTTTCTCTTTCTATCTACTCTTCTGGTGCCGCCAATGGATTTTTCAGAATTTTGTTTATTCATGAAGAAGAAGATCAAACCTGCTTTGTTTTGTTGGTTGAATCATCACATTATGATATCTTCTCTTAGTACTTGAGTAAGTGTGTTTATATTCTTATCATTTTCGTTGATTTTCATTGATATCCCTCATTTAACTTATATTTTTCTGGTGCTGTTGTTGATAGGCTTTGTTTCCTACCTCCTGTCATGGTATCTGGTTTTTCATCACTTCGCTGAGTTCCTTGAAGTATGGGTGCTTCCATTTTTTTTTTCTATTACAATATCTAGTTTATTAAAAATCAATTGGTTCATTGTTTACAACATTTTCTTGCTTGCATAAAGAATCTCACCTGATTAAATAATAATATAAAACATACCCTCATTCATGTTTATCTAGCGAAAAATTGCTTACGAGAGCATGCATGACATTACTTGTTATCTTATCTGGACCTATGTCACTTTGATTGGTCATTAGACATATCCCAGACTCTAAGAGGAGAGGATAGTTCAATTTGTTTGCTGGTATTGATGGGTGATGGGTCTAAATATGCATAATAGATTCTGTCCTGAGAGGGAAACCTTAAATTCTTTTTTAGAATCAATAAACTAGTGTGTATGATATATACCGATGGAAATTTGTAATCCGGTGTATTATGCTTCACTTTTTTCATTTGCATTAGGTGTTGTTGATTTTTCTTCCTTGTTTAATGTAGCCCTAGCTATGCAACATCATCTAAAGGGTTGTTCTGTTCTTTTAAGACAAGGCTTTAATGACTCAACAATTTTTCTTGGAACCGTAAGCAGTTGACCTTGGTGGAGCTGGAATATCCAAAAGGCACTAGGAGACGAGGAATCAACTGGACCTTGGTGGAGCTGGAATATCCAAAAGGGTCTAGGAGACAAGGAATTTGAGAGATGAATGATGGAGCATCTTTAAAGATTGTGTTATGGAACCTGTAGCAATTTTCAGACCTATAGAGCAACTTATAAGGCCTTCATAGCAACTTTCCGTAAGTCCGGGGTTATGATCCTGATGTCTCATTACGCACAAGGGGTTTCTATGTGGAAATGGCCTGAGAAGGGAATTTAATCTGATGTAGTTACATGTGGAACACATAAATGTGACCTGTGTAGAACTTGGCAAGTCTGTCTTGCTCACGAGCTGCAAAGGGAGATGATGAAGTGGAGTTGCAGTCTGGATGTGATCAATTATACTTTTTTGATTTGACATTTTGGTCAGTTAAATGAAGCACTCACTCTTAGTTGGGTATTTACCGTTACTACATTGGTCCAATAAAAGAATCACATTTAAAGAATGGGAGGAATCTGTGTTCAAAGATACTAGTCCTCTGGTTGTTCTTGTGCATAAACGATATCAAAAGTATGTGATTATTCTTTTCCCCTGCTACTTTTCATTTGATATTTTGAGATACATAAAAAAGCCATATTCTGATGCTAAAATTGATATCTTTAAATACAATAGCATGTTTTACACAAAATGTTTAATTCGTACTATTCAATGGTAACCTCCAGAATCCAGATCGAAGGAAAATGATAGGTCCTGGAAGGATTGGAGAAAGTGGCCAACATCTTCTGGGAAACCGGACTTCCTTCACCAGTGGTACCATTTCATCATATATTTTCTCTCTCTCGTCCTCTATGTCCTTTTAACGCTGGATCTTAACATTATGAACGTTTGTACGAACTTATGAACAGTGTGTTGCTCTCGATACTTGTTGAGCTCAACCTAGTCTAGAAGTAATTTTCATCAAAACATGTGAGTAACTATCATTCTCTACCTTTTCATTCATTTTGATTGATATCCCTCTTTTAAGCAAACTAATTTATGTTTTGTTGTTGGTGCTGTTGATAGGCGGTAACAAACTACCTCGGTTCCACTTTGATGCCGCACCTCAATATACAGCCGAGGATAAATAGTTAGTTAATTAGCTCCTGTCATGTCATTGATCACTACTTTCTATAGAAGAGGAACTTAGCTGATTTTCTTGAGGTATGGGTGCTTCTTGTATCTTTTTCCTATTACAAAATCCACTTATTTATATGATTACTGTCAACATTTTTTAGCTTACATAAGAAATTTCACTGATCAAATAGTATGCAACATACCCATTTTATGTTTATCTAATGTGCATACTAGAAATTCTTTACCAGTATACCTGACTTTAAAACTTAAAACGACATATTCTGGTCACGCTGTATGTATTTTCTGGGACATTATGCCAATTTTTTGTTATTACAACTGACCTAATTCACCTTGTTTTGAAACCCTAGATTTCTTTGATTTTTAATATCTAATAATGGTTTGATTCAAGTCTTTCTTGTATCACCATAAGCATGGATTGGTTTGATGTAATGAGTTTGTCTCTCAATCCTTCGTCGCTAAAAAATGTTAAGGCATAATACGTCGTAAATATGTAGTAGTGTCTTAGGAGAAAGGAAGAAAAAATAATCTGACAACTGTTTAACATTATACTAAACGATGAGCACTCAAAATATCAATATACAGTATTACACATTGTTATTTGATGAACCAGAGACCATGGCATCATCTGATTTCCAGATGTTGATTGTATGCAGGGATTACAGAGGATGACCTCTGTGAATCACCATTTGAAGTCCTCCTTTGCTTGCGCTGTCATGTTGACCATAACGGTCTACTTATTATTCGTCAGGTATTGGTTATTTCTGAAGTGCTCCTTCAGTTGTAGATTTGTTCTGTGCACTGTGTTCCAAAATTATTTGACAGCCACCCTAGTGTTGTTACCAATGTACCATGCTGTTTATTCCTTTGGTGTTTCACTAGTATTGATTTGAACATGTTTTCCACTTTTAAATATCTTCGCCCTCAATAAAATATCCTTACTAATCGGGATTATATAGTTTTGTTTATACATTCTGAGTAACCTTTATATGTCTTTCATTATAAGCCACTACATATTGTATGCGTAACTTAAGGCAAACAACCATCTTAAAGCCTTTGTGAATTTCCAGTTTGTTGCTTCAGGTAAATCTAAAATCTTGAGATATGCCATTGTACAATTGAAGCAAATACCATTGAAAGAACATCGAGGTCTACAGGAAAGATTACACTTGAAAATTCCTCGTTCCAAAAGTTGAAATTGATGATGGGTTTCAGGAATTGAGTTTTCTACAGTCCTTGCTATCACCCCATTCAGGTATTGGCTGATAAACAGCTCAGAGACTACCACCTGCAGGTTGCTGAGGTATAAAATCTGTTGGCAGCAATTAGGGATGTGTTTTATTTTTTCCATAAATTTAGTTGCTGTTCCAATGCAGGCACACCCATGAGGCAATATGTGCATTACCACGTCTAACCTTTGTCACAACTGTGAATTTTTTGCCTCCAGATTGCAAAAATAAACCATTCATACATATCTCCCCCCTTTTAATGCAAGCAACCCTATTCAAAGCGCTTAGGAGTTCGTAGCCGTCAGATCTTCCAAAATTGAATCATCACCGTTAGATCTTAAGGAATTTCGTAAAAGATTCTCCGTAGATTCCCCGTCACAACTATTTCAACCGTCGTATTTTTAACTCCCCAAAATACCCCTACGAATTTTTATTCTTTCGCGCACAATTTTGTTATAATGTAAAAATGTTAAGGGTAATTTTGTAAAGTATTAACACGTTTCTAAAAGATGGACATATTGGTCCCAAGATCGAATCTGGCACCTCTAATTTCTTGAGTTTTCTTTTTTCTTTTTCGTCTCTTCTTCTTTCTCCGATCTCAGTTTCTTCCCTGTTTTCCCATCACTTCGACAGCAGCAGCACCACCACCACCCTCCTCCACCTCCTTGAACGTTATTACCGATCTCTTTTGAATTCACCTGCCACCACGGTCACAAACTTAATTCTCTCATGGTACGTTTTGATTTGAAACACAATTAGGGTTCCTAATTTGAGATTGATTTTTTTGTGATTTGATTGCATTGAATTTTATTGATTGCATAGTTAACTGAATCGAATGGTTTGAATTGAAGAGAATTGTTTCACAGACATTTTCGAAATATAAGGCAAGACAAGCTTCCATTAAGACTGGATACCGATTTGATACTTTATCACTTTCAGGATTGAGCTCCATCTGACAAAAAAACTTTGTACCAAATTCAATTTGATTCGGCAATTTTTTTTCATTGTTTGGGGAAACCAAAATAGGGTTTTTTAGGTCATTGATAGTAGATTTAGTATGAGGTTTGAAATCAATGAGATGAGACTGAAAAGGGGTTTTTGAAATTTGCGGAATTGATTTTCATATTTTTCTGAATGGGGTTTCCATTCCCAGTGAGGATTCCATTTTTGTGAGCATGAGCTGTTTGTGTAAATGCCCAACAAAATGTCATTCTTTAATTTGTATACATGGTTTTGGTTTATTGTCTGATATTTGCTACCTGCATTAGAACTTAGTGCTTTCTATGGGAAAAACTTTACAGTAGTTTTAGATTTTCTGGCAAGCATTTCTTTTGTATTATGTTCAGAATGCTGAGCCGCTACCTTTTAATTTAGTATGACAGAAATCTCAGTACAACCATTGCAGCATGTGATAGTATTGCGAAAATGGGAAAAATAACATGAAAAATTAGCGTCAATGCAGTGCACTCGACTTGGAGTGGTTATGATTACTTATGCAATTTCAGTTACGTTTACTGTTGTGTGTCTTCTAAAATCAACTTATGATTTTCTGCATTAACAAGTTATCCATATTCATACATTCGCTATCTTCATGACATGGTAGTCACTAAGAACATTGTCTAACTGATAGTTGAATAGTATAATAGATCCGTAGACATTCAAGAGTTAAATACATAGTCTACCGGAATTGGCAAACTTGCCCTTAGAGACTACATGAACTGAGCATTTTCTATTGTGATACCTTATTGTTTGGTTTGGATTGCTACTGTTGTGATATTTGCCGTACATATGTGCAGCAAATGAAGACATTTCTGCCCCACATGCTTACCATCATAAGCGGCGGCAAGAAACAGCTGCACTCGAGATCAAAGATACGACCCTAGAAGCGGGAACAAGTAGTGGTAAGAAACACATTTGTTCAGCCTACTATCAACCAAGATAACTGGAATGTGGGTATATACAGAAGTTGTGTATCTTTTTCTCTGATTCTTTTGCTAACTTAATTATTGGCATTAGGGCGCAATCCAAGTGGCGAAAACCAAATTCAGGACAAGGGAAAAGGGGTAAGATTTGGAGTCAGCAATTACCAGGAGGCTGGAAGTAGTGGTAAGCTAAAACAAGTAGATTGAATTTGTGAGAAAGTTTTAAATGGTTTTTATCTTTGTAATTTCGATCTAGGCAATGACATAAGTTACAATAGGAAAAATTGAATACTACCGTACACTGAACCATTTTACTGTAAAAATAAACGCTTATACATACAAATGAGCTCTAGATTAGGGGTAGTTTGGTGATTGTAAAAGTTTCATGATATAATGAGAATAGATTCATAAAAAATGCAATCTGTAAGTTTTTCATTCATAGTCCTTTCCTACTCAAACTAAAATTATCAGTACATGCAGCTGCTGAATTTTCTACCACAATTCCAGTTAGCTTGATATTTTCAAGGCTAATGTCACAGTCTTTCCGGCGCTTCGATATCTACAAATTCTACTTTCCAGTTTGACAGAGGTATGGTAAACTAGCTTATGTCATTTTACTGTTGTCATATAAAATCAAAAGCTTAATTCTAAATTGATCAATACATACCCCAAGTAGACTGCCTAAATTAACACAACATGCCAATTACTCATTTGTTTCGATTCTTTTTAGAAATTGAAGGGAACCTGCCCACCAGGTTCAACAATCGTCGTCGAAGCCCTAGGTTCCTCAACTACGATGAACCAGAACCAATTAATGGTACGAAAAACAACTCTTTGTAACTTAGCATATATATATGTGATAAAGGTATTTCTTGGTTACGTTTCGTTTGGTTAGTTACTGTTCTAATTTCTAAGATACATGTGCAGCAAATGAGCAAGTTTCTACCTCACATCAAGTAAGTCAGGCCACTCAACATAGTAAACAATTACCTACACGACCTCGCCGCGTTATTCAAAAACAAAAGACCGAAGAACAACTGGCCATTGAAAGAGAAAAGAACCGTCTTCGACAAAGAGATCTTAGTCATGGGTATTACTGGAGCATGTACCAAAAATGTTGTTTTCCAAGATGTTCTCCGGTCATGTGATACATGCAATACTGATAAATTAGTATTGATATATTAATTTCTAAATTTAATATCTCTATTATTGTTTTTTTTTTATAGCATGTCATTATTTTTTAAAAATGGAAAATCGCGAATGAAAAGATTTTTGTTTGCCGGCGTGCAACGCACGTGCATTCGACTTGTCTTGTTAGTGTTAGTTATTTGTTCAGATTCTTACTTCCGATTTTTGTGTACGACTATGCTTGTGCTATTTCATCTTAAAGAATACCATGATTTAAAATTGCAACCACTTGGGTCATTTGGTGGCTTATCTTGACAAAAATGAAATTGATAGGTTTGCTATTATGTTTTGTTACAACTCATTATTTGTTTTTGACTCGCAAGGCCATTTGAGAGTTTCTGATTTCGACTATCTTCATACTTACAGGTGGCGTCAGCATTTAAGGATATAGTTGCTGTTGCTATGAGTGCACAAAGGCTTCTGGTGTAAGAAACAGATCAGGTATGTAGACTATGTGCATGTATTGTATAGATGGGTTGTATAGATGGGGACCTGGAGAAGGGAGTGCTCATGTTTGTATATTTGGGCGTATCAAATGTTAATGCTCAAGTAGAAAGCTTAAATCTTCTTTTTAATTGAGCTGAAATATATTTTTTGTAGTTCTCTAGTGCAAACAAACAAGTAGTTAAAAGTTGATCTGCTCTTTTCATGCAGATGACCCAGTCCACGGAAAAAGACCAGATTGAATCATATATATCATCATCCTTAGAAAGTGTATCTTCAAGGGTGAGCAATCTAACCTGGCATACATTCAGTAGTTTATAGTTATTTTGTGATACCATATTAACTCAGTGGACGATTGATCAATTTCTAGATCCCAATATGATAGATATAGAACAGCCACACAAGTAGAATAAAAGAGCGAATAAATTGCAATAGAACACGTTAATTTTATTGCTCTAGAGTAAGAATTTTACAACGTTTACCTCTTAGGTTTTTTCTGCCCTAGGTGTTGTTTCTTCCTCTAGGTTTTTTCTCCTACTAGTATTCTCTAGTATTCTGCTCTATGTTCTCTACAAGCACCTTGGTACCCTATTTATAGAGTAGAGCTACTTCTATATACTAGTCTTTCTAAGAAAAGGAAATTCCCTATATTTGTAATCTTCTAAAAATAGGACTCCTAAGTTCTCCTTCTAGGATTAAGAAACTACTTCTAGAACTACTAGGAAAAGAATTCTTTTGTTTGTAATCTAGGTATAGGATGTTTTGATGAGCCTATACCCAAAAACGGATCAGACCTCCCCCATCAGGAGGCTTTTGGTCCCTCAAAACCATTGAACCAAGAGGCGGGGAAGTTTAGCCTGCAGCTTCTCTCTTGAGTACCACTTTGCATGCTTCACAGCTTTTCCCGTGTGGACAGACTTGAAACAATTCTTGTTTTCCAACTCTAGTCCTGCTGTCTTTTTGCTAGGAATCGGTTCTTTCTTTGTTGTTTCACTTGGAACTAAGCCTTGCACAACTAGTAATGTTGGGTACTCATTTTGTTCGTCAAGTGACAAAGGTTCAAAGATCTTCAAATTCTCGGCATTTGTTGTCAAGTGTGTCTTCATGTAGCTTGGCAGATGTAGCTTAAAAGAATTAGTGCCATGTTGCTCCAAAATTCTGGTTGGACCATTGCATATTGGTTTCAACTTCTTACTAGGGCCTTCAAATTGGATTTTCCCAATTGTTAACCCTGCATTGTTGCCAACTTGGAAGATCTGTCGAGTTTGTTGTTTGATGTGACGTCCCCTTGCTTTCGGTACTTGAGCATCTGGTATGTGCTGGTTTTCTTGTTCCACGCGCTGTTTTGGTGGTAACTTCTGTGGTTGTTGCAGGGAGTCTTCAAACCTTTCTAACAACTGCGGTAGGTCTTTCTTTTTGGTTTTCATGCACTCGCATGAGCTTGCACAAACTGGTTCACTAGGTTCTTTGACAACTGGTTGAACCGTGAGTAGACTGAACTTCTGATTTATGTTACCTATCTTTCCTTGTGTCGCAGTTGCAACATCTTTGCTTGTCATCATCACAAATTTGTCCCGCAGATTGAGATGACCCATCGATTATTATATCTTCCTCTCCTTCTTTGTTGATGGTTGTGGTAGTTTGCCTACGGTCTTTCCACCATGTAGGTCTCAACTCCGGATGTAATTTCCAAACATCCCTCCTTAGAGTGCCGATCAGTCTTGCAATTCTCACAATATTGGTTGGCTTTGTTTGCCACTGCATAATTTGTCCTCCCCTCTTTGTGAACAATTTTCACAATTGCTCCTTTTTCGGTATTCAATTGCTTTGCTCCAAAGGGTTGATTCTTCATCTCGATATACATGGCTTTCTTACAAGCTTCATCAATGTCAATTGTTGTGAATAGTGACAACTCTGTCCGTATAGCGAACATTAGTCCTCCTTTATATTTTTCAATAGTCTCTGAATCTCTCATATTCACATTCAAAGCTATAGCTTGCTTGCGAAATTCGGTAGTGTACTCTTGCACGTTTTGTCCCTTTAACTTGTCGCAAGAACTGCCATTGCTCACGTAATCGTTCTTTGTAGCCAATCGAGAAAACTGATTTTGGATAGCTGTTGTGAATTGCTTCCAAGTAGTAACCGGTGTTTCTTTGCTAAGTGCCAGACCTGACGTGTATGCTTCTCACCAAATTAGGGCATGCCCATCAAGTCTTAGTCTAGCGAAACTTGCCCGCTGTTCTTCAGTAAATCCCTTGGTGCTGAAATAAACTTCCAAAGACTTGAGCCAGTCATCTAACTTCTCCAGATTCAAGTCTCCATTGTAAGCAGGAATTTCAATCCTCGCCTCTACTTTGAAAGGTAAATTGTCTAAGCAAGGTGACTGTTTTTTTGAACCGGATGGTGGCTCAGTACTTTCTTTTTTGTTATCAAGTGCAAGTTGTATTGCTGCTAAAGTCTTCGTTATGGTAGTTAATTGATCTTGTAGTTCTTTCACATCTTCTTCCGAATTGTCTGCTGATGTAGCTGGTGTTTTCTTTCTTCTATCAATATCAGGATCTAATGGTAATACGAAGCCCTTCCATTCATCGCCAGAAACATTGCTTACTTAACTTCGTGCTCTGATACCATTGATCAATTTCTAGATCCCAATATGATAGATATAGAACAGCCACACAAGTAGAATAAAAGAGCGAATAAATTGCAATAGAACACGTTAAATTTTATTGCTTTAGAGTGAGAATTTTACAACGTTTACCTCTTAGGTTTTTCTGCCCTAGGTGTTGTTTCTTCCTCTAGGTTTTTTCTCCTACTAGTATTCTCTAGTATTCTTCTCTATGTTCTCTACAAGCACCTTGGAACCCTATTTATTGAGTAGAGCTATTTCTATATACTAGTCTTTCTAAGAAAAGGAAATTCCCCTATATTTGTAATCTTCTAAAAATAGGTCTCCTAAGTTCTCCTTCTAGGATTAGGAAACTACTTCTAGAACTACTAGGAAAAGAATTCTTTTGTTTGTAATCTAGGTATAGGGTGTTTTGATGAGCCTATACCCAAAAACGGATCAACGATGTCTAAGACTTTAAGTTTCAAACAGTATAAATATTATCTACTTGTCAAGTAGAAAATAGAAGAGATGAAAGTTATTTGTTTGATACCTCTCTTTGACAATCGGAATGCCGCTGGTATCTTCTCCCAACTTCTGATTTAGATCAACAGGAGTATCAATGGGCCAGCAACCCAATGTTCCTGTCTCGGCTTGGAGATCTAGACCATGTTTCCTTTGCGAGATAAATATTCCTTATTTTGATCTTGGCACTTCAATTCATAGGAAATCGCGCAGCTCCTTCTATCTCAAGACATGTTTCCTTTGCTAGATAAATATTTCTTATTTTGATCTATCCACTTCAATTCATAGGAAATGGCGCAAGCTCCTAGGTCTTCCATCTCAAATTCTTTAGCCAAGTAAGATTTCAGCTTCCCCATTTCTCCCACATCATCAATGGTCATCACAATGTCATCCACATAGACAATAAGCGTAGTGACTTTCCCATTGTGTGAATGCTTGATAAACAGGGTATGATCTGCCTGACTTTGATGATATCCACATCTCAACATACTTTGGGTAAACGGTAAACCTACCAAACCATGCTCTTGAAGAGTGCTTGTATCCATGTAAGGATATTTTCAGCTTGCACGCTCTCCCTTTCTTACTAGCATGTTGAAGCCCTGGAGGAAGGTTGATCAATTTATGTACCCCAATATGATAGATATAGAACAACCACACAAATAGAATAAAAGAATGAATAGATTGCAATATAATTGTTAACTTTATTGCATAGGAGAAAGAGTTTTACAACGTTTTCCTTCAAGGTTTTCTCTATCCTAAGAGTTGTATCTTTCTTCTGTGTTTTCTCTAGAACTCTTTTACTAGTATTCTTTCTAGTCTTCTTGTTTTATGCCTTTGGTATTCATCTGCCCCTTATTTGTAGGCTAGAGCTACTTCTAATTATTAGTCATTCTAAGAAAGGAAATTCCCCTATGTTTGTAGTCTTCTAATAATAAGTTTTCCTTCGATTAGGAAACCACTTCTAAGACTACTAGGAGAAGTATTTTCTTATCTCTAAACCTAAGTTTAGGGTATTTCAATTGACCTATACCCCAAAACGGATCAGACCTCCCCATCAGAGGCTTTTGGGCCCTCAAAAACATTGAACTAAGAGGTAGGGAAATGTAGTCTGTAGCTGCTCTCTCGAATACCACTTTGAATGCTTACAAATTTTCCAGTGAGGACAGACTTGAAACAATTCCAATTTTCCAACTCTTAATCCTGCTGTCTTCTTATCAAGAATCAATACTTTCTTTGCCATTCACTTGGAACTAAGTCTTGCGCAACCGGTAACGATGGCGACTCCTTATGTTTGTCAAGTGGCAAAGGTTTAAAGAGCTTGTGATTCTCGGCATTCGTTGTGGAGTATGTATTCAAGTAACTTCGAAAATCTAGCTTGAACAAGTTAGTGCCATACTGCTCCAAAATTCTGGTTGGACCATTCCACATTGGTTTTAACCTCTTATTCGAGCCTTCAAACCGGACTTTCTCAATGGTTAACCTTGCAATGTCGCCAACTTGAATATGTCGAGTTTGATGCGACGTTCCTTATACCTTGATGGTGTTTTTTTAGACTCCTTAGTAGATTGTCGATGTGGCCCCGCATTCGGTACTTGGGCATCCGTTATATGATGGACTTCTTGTTCCACATGCTTTTTTGGTGGTAACTTCTGCGGTTGTTGCATGGAGTCTTCAAATCTTTATAATAACTGCGGTAAGTCTTTCTTTTTGGTTTTCGTGCACTTGCAAGAGCTTGCACAAATCGGTTCACTAGGTTCTTTGACAACTGGTCGAACCGTTAGTAGACTAAATTTCTGACTCATGTTACGTATGTGTTTGGTTTGTTGAGTAGTCATAAGTTGTAGCATTTTTCTTCTCTTTTTGTGTGTGCACCCAAAATAACCTTTCTTTATTGGTCTAGTTACTGTTTCTTGTATCGCTGTTGCAACACCTTTTCTTGCCATCATCACAACTTTGTTATCAGGTAAAGGCGATCCATCGATTATCTCATCTTCTTTGTTGTTGTAGATGGTTGTGGTAGTTTGCTTGTGGTCTTGCCACCATGCTGGTTTCAACTCTGGATGCAATTTCCAACATCCATCTTTAGAGTGTCGATCAGTCTTTCTCAGAATATTGGTTGGCTTTGTTTGCCTCTGCATAATTCGTCCTTGCCTTTTTTGAACAGTTGTCACAATAGCTCCTTCTTCTATTCTCAATTGCTTTGCTTCGAAGGGTTGATTCTTCATCTTGATATACATAGCTTTCTTGCAAGCATTGTCAATGTCAATTATTGTGCTAACTCCAAATGTTAGCCCTCCTTTATATTTCTCAATAATTTTTTGATTTCTCATGTTCACATTCAATGTTATAGCTTGCTTGCGAAATTCAGTAGTGTATTCTTGCACTTTCTGTCGCAAGAACTGCCATCTCTCGCGCCTTGCTCTTTATAACCAATTGGGTGGAACTGATTCTGGATAGCTGTTGTGAATTGCTTCCCAGTGGTAACCGGTGCTTCTTTGCTAAGATTCAAACCTGGCGTATATGCTTCCCACCAAGCATGTCCATCAAGTCTTTATCTAGCAAAACTTACCCGTTGCTCTTCAGTATATCCCTTGGTGCTCAAATAAACTTCCAAAGACTTGAGCCAAGCATCCAACTTTTCTGAATTCAAATCCCCGTTGTATGCAGGGATTTTGATTCCTGCCTCCACTTTAAAAGGCGAATTCTCCGCTTTGGGATGTGTAGTTTGTAACTTTCCTGCATATCCATTATAGTATCCATCTTCTCCCTCATTGTTTTCATCTCTTTCTCCAATTTCTCCATAATTCTTCCTTGTGCATTTGAGGATGATGATGAGACAGATGCTATCTTTCTTCTATCAATATTAGGATCTAATGTTAAAACCTCGCTACCCTTGGATCGAAGCCCTTCCATTCATCACCGAAAACATTGCTTACTTATCGTTTGCGCTTTGATACCACTGATAAATTTGTGGACCCAACACAATAGATTGCAATAGAATTGTTAACTTTATTGCATAGGAGAAAGAGTTTACAACATTTTTCTTCAAGCTTTTCCCTACCCTAGGAGTAGTATCTTTCTTCTTGGTTTTCTCTAGAACTCTTTTACTAGTATTCTTTCTAGTCTTTTTGTTTTATGCCTATGGGTACCATCTGCCCCTTATTTACAGGCTAGAGCTACTTCTAAATATTAGTCATTTTAAGAAAGAAAATTCCCCTTCGTTTGTAATCTTCTAAAAACAGGACTCCTAAGTTTACCTTATAGGATTAGGAAACCACTTGTAGGACTATTAGGAGAAGTATTTTCTTATTTCTAAACCTAGGTATAAGGCATTTCGATGAGCCTATACCAAAAAAGAGATCAAGGCTCCATGTACAATTCTTCTTCTAAATCACTATTAAGGAAAACATTGTTCACATCGAGTTGGTGAAGAGGCCGTTCTTTGTTTGCTGCTACAAATAACAAGTCACGACTATTGTTAACATTTGCAACTGGTGCAAAGGTTTCTTGCTAGTCGATTTCGTAAGTTTGAGTGTAGCCCTTGGCGACCAACTTTGCTTGATTCCGTGAACACCCATTTACCACCAACTGTCTTCTTCCCCTTTGGAACTACATCCCAGGTGGAGTTCTTATCTACCACAGCTACCTATGGGCAAGAGCATCTTCAATCCTTTTAGAAATCATCACCGTAGATGATTAATGTGCAAAGGCAATATAAGTGACTGACGACGAGGAGACACAAAGCCAGAAATAGGATGCTCAGTAGAATAACCGTATTGAGGTGGAGGTTTACGAGTACGAGTAGAGTATCTCAAAGTAGGATCTTCTTCCACAACATTTGTGCACTCATCAGCTTAATATCATTGCTTTGATGGTGAGTTTTGAACGCACCCTATATTGTATCATCTGGCCCCTTGTTCTGGTGAGCAAGTCCTCCTGCTTAGGGGTAGATCTGGCCATACTCATGGACAAGCTACTCTTCTCATGGATTACTAGATACAAGGTCCCCTCTAAGTGATTGCTTGTCGTGTCTCCTACACATAAAAAAACATAGTTTGATGATCAGTTGTTTTCTGTCTAGTTAGTGAGTTATGAGCTTGTGGCTTTTTACGAAATTTGAAAGTCGTGTCTCCTACACATAAAAAACAAAGTTTGATGATGAGTTGTTGTTCTTTCTAGTTAGGAAGTTATGAGCTTGTGGCTCTTTACGAAATTTGAAACTTAGATGATCAATAGTTGATTAGTTTCACATGTTTCAGGAAGGAATCTAGTCTTGCATGTTGAATCATAATCTTTTTTACTTTTTTTTTACTAGACAACTTAATATTTTTATCTTAGGGAACGCATCCAGTGTGGTTGTTAACTATTACATGTAACTATACTTGTTCTCACCACCTTTATGATTTACAGCTTGGATCAACCAGTTTGCTGATGCTGTAATGGGAGTTGCTGGAAACACGGTGTTATGGGCAAGGATATTCTGTTTGCAGTTTAGTAGACCATGTATGTTATCCAGCAATGTTGGACGAATTTAAGCTGAGAGTACAAGTATAACTAATAACTGTAGAGTTATCATAGTTAAATGCTAGAATGGTAAAGAGAGGTTGGAACCGTAGTGAACAGAATACAAATGTTTTCTCACTCGTGTAACAAGTATAACACAAATGTTTCTATTGCCAATACAAATGCCAAAAACTTTTAATAGGTTGCCACTTCCAAGTGAGTTTGGTAATGAACAAATCCAGAGTCTGTGTAGTTTACATGCCATACCTAAGTTTGGATTTGTAGTTTGTATTTCTTTTTATTTCATTGTAATGTGTGGTAGAGGTTTCTTGCAGTTTTTTACATTCACTATCCTCCTATTTCGGTCGTCATTGTATATTGTGACTTTTGAACTTATTATTCAGACTGTTTACTGCTACTCCTTCATTTGTTAAGGCAGAGATTGTGAGAGCTGGTAATGATTTCCTCTCAAATGCTACAACCACAGCCAACACCTCGACAGTAAATCAACAATCTAAAATATAGTGGGTCACCCTTGATTCCAGCCATGGTTGATGTACATCGGTGGGAGACCACCCAATAGCCCAGACATTAGTATCCAAACAGAAGAAACTTGCTTTGAGCCCTTGAGAAAGTATGCGAGCCCTTGCGGCGTCGCTCCCCCTAGTAATTTTTGGGACCCCTTTAGTTTTCCAACTTTTTTAAATACTAAACTACCCCTCACATGATTAGAGTTAATAATAAGATTAGAGTTAAGTATATACTTAAGGTTTTGGATAATTTTGGTGAGAGAAAATCAGAATTTTGGGGAGATTTTTGTGTGGAGAGGGGAAGAAAAAGAGGGAAAAAAATTTTTTTTTGGTGTGATTCTTGTTTTGTTTGTGTGTTTTCTGAAATGTTTGGGGGGGATAACATTGATGAACCTCATCGTAACAAACATACAATGATCGTTGCGAGAAATCCGGTTATTGGAGAATCTTCATCGTCACGAAACGTTTTACCGGAAACTCAAGAAAACAACGATTTCGATGATTTTTTTGTCCCAAATCCTGAAGATGAGCACTTATATGATGAACCCATTGCTTCGAATACACAGGTATACTTCAAAATCATGTTTTATGGCCGAAATCGAGCTAAAGGTGAGACTTTTATGTCTCACCAGCGCCATATTCGGCCCCTATTATGGCAGCCGAATGTTCAAGACGAAGAACAGTTCGGTTGCCATAATAGGGGCCGAATTTTTTTTTTTTTAGAAGCGGATTGTACATTCGGCTTTTAAAATTTGCCAGCCGAATTCGCATTCGGCTGCTAACCTAAGTACCAATAGAGGTCGAATGTAGGCTGCTGAATAAGAACTTGGATTCTTATTTTACAGCGTCACATTCGGCTGGTAAAAGCTCTCATAATAGGGGCCGAATGCTAATTCGGCTTGTAAATTTTAACAGCCGAATGTACATTCGGCTTCTAACATGAGTTATCGTGCCAGCCGAATGTTAATTCGGCTGGCACTATGAGCCAAAATAAAGGCCGAATGTTGCATGCTTACATGTGTTTCTCTCTTGTAGGTTGTTCCGGGTGGTATTGAAACAACCGCCGAATCAAGTGGTCAACCAACACCAATTCGCGAAGATGAATCGAACCTTGCACTTGTGCTTTACCATGAACCTCCAGCACCAATTCGTGAGGATGATCCACGCGTGATTGAAACACGACGTCAAAGGGATGAACACATTGATCCCCCTCTTCCACGACCACAGCATTTGCGTGGGGAATATGCTCCTGGCCTGCGTAGGGATTATCGTGATTTTCTTCCTCAGCAAGTCGAAAGATTTGTCGATCATGATGAATGGCAAGCAAATGTACCTCGTAATCTTAAAAGAAAGAGGGTTGGTGAGGGTGTGGAAATTTTTCCTTGTGGTTGTACACTTTGCGTTGAAGTTGCACGTCTCCGTCCACTTGTTGAGGCCAATGGCGGACCGAGCTGGGAACTAATCCGCAGTCGAACAGGGTTTGGAACTGGTTTCACTGGTTGAGTTTTATTATGTGTTTTGGTATTGTGTGTTCTAGTTTATTTTATGTTATCGACATCTATGATGGTGAACTTCTGGTTATGAATGTATGGTTGACTTAAATCGTTGAATTTCTGGTTATGAATGTATGTTTGTTATGTTTGTTCATGTATTGATGCTTCCTATTTTGTCCATAACCATGTGATAGTAGTTAGTGTATTTCAGGATAATAATCGGTTAATACAAAGCATTGCATACATAGATTAAGAGTTTAAAGTTTGAAAACAAAAACAAAGGATTCATAATACTTCGAAGGTTTTGAGAAAATCCTTTAGCTCATGGTAATGTGCTTCGTACTCGAAATCCTTTCCTTTACTTTGTTTCCATACCTTCAAAGTCCTGGCATAAACTTCATCCTCCGTAACATCATTCCCAAGAAAATCTCTGGCCAATCTCCCCAAGTGCATAAAATCATGAACGTTTTGACGTATTTTCCACCATCGTTCTGAGAGGCCTCTTCCATCGCGCACATATTGGTTTTGAAACTTGAAGTCATCTTCGATATACTTAAACAGGGACCTCCACTTGACATCCCCACGACTTTTTTGTAATCCATAATAGTGGATCACGTCTTTACAAAGACGTAGATCTTCTTCCAACGTAAATGGAGCGAAGCTTGGTTTGATTCGTGTTGATGGAGGAGGAGATAATGGTTTTTGAGATGGAGAACACGTATAGTAGTACTGATGAACAAACTTATCAGTCATGTTTCGATAACGTCTACGAGGAGGAGATGCTGGAGGAGGTGTTGAGATTGATTCATTTGGTTTGCGTATTAAAGATAGTATCTCTTGTGGTGATCGAGTTGG
>JAJJMA010145703.1:0-38317 GCA_023529015.1 Papaver nudicaule
GCCGAAGGCCAAGAGCCATGGAGAGTACTGGAATTCTACAGTGGTATCGGAGGGATGGTAAAGATTTTTCCTGAATAAACCCTAATTTTTTTCTCACTTCTCTCTCTTAGGGTTTTAAGATTTTTTTTTTTTTTTTTGCAGAGATATTCGATGATGCAAGCTGGAGTAGAAGCAACAATGGTGGAATCATTTGATATTAATGACAAAGCAAACGATGTTTATGAACATAACTTTGGTCACAGACCATACCAGGTGCAGATTTCTATTTTGATTCCTGCTGTAATCTGCTTATATGTAACCATGAAATTAGATGCTAGTAATCGCTGCCGCCGTGTGTGGACGGACATAAATTGGGAATTGCTTACTTCTTGATTAGGAGGCATTATCAGTGTGACTGACACGAATGAATTTAGTTACCACAAGAGGGCGTAGCTAACGATAAAATTTCCATTCTGTTGTCTTTTGGTAGTATAATTGTTCTTAATTACATGTTTGTAATGTTTTATGTGAGAGTAGGGAAATATTCAAAGCCTAACTGTTGCTGAACTAGACAAATATAAGGCAAATGCATGGCTGCTTTCTCCTCCATGTCAACCTTATACACGACAAGGTCTAGCTTTTGGGTTATATGTTCTGGCTATGGGCTTTCAAGTTGGAATTGCTTGTGTTTGTTTAATAATTTGTGTTTTTTATAGGTCTGCAGAAGGATTCTGGTGATGCTAGGGCATTTTCTTTTCTTAACATTCTTGAACTTATCCCGAAACTGTCAAGCCCTCCACTCATGTTATTTGTGGAAAATGTTGTTGGTTTTGAGGTACACAGTTTTAGCACTTTGGAGATTGATGTCATTGTCCATTTGTTTTACTTTTCAACTTTGACTCAGATGTAGTGCTTTTGTTGGTGCATGTTCTGACTATGTATCTATTCTTTTCCAGACATCTGACACACATAAGAAAATGGTCGAGATGTTGAAGAAAACTTCTTTTACGACACAGGAATATATTTTGAGTCCATTACAGTTTGGCGTGCCTTATTCGAGACCTAGATACTTTTGCCTGGTAACTTTCGTACCTGTTCTCTTTGACCTATTCTTGTAATCTGCATGTTCTTCTCACTTTTCTTCATTCCAGAATATTAAGTAAGTGCTCTTAAAAGTTGGAATTAGTAAATTTAGCTTGTTATAAAGCCCCACAGTGGGGATACGTATTTTTGTATGTTGCATCAGTTTAGAGCATCCTATTAGCCGTTTTATCTTTTTACAACCTGTTACAAGTTTTTTTCGCTAAGGAACTTGATTGCACAAGTCCAGCTATGTCCATATGCTGTAATTTGTGATCTGAGGAAGTTCTCAGAACGAGCTAGTATACTTTAGAAAAGCTTACCCAAAATTCCAAACTTTTATCAGGATAAGCCAAATGTTATGGCCTCAGATTATGGCCCTTTGGAGCTCTTAACTGTGGAAAGTAAGGAAAAACAACAGCCTTTTGCTAGAAGTTTCAGCGTAGAAAATGTCCTAAGAAGGCACACATCACTAGATAATTTTTACAGGCAATTGTGATTGTTAGTGCATAATTGTTGTGTCGAAAGAGAGAGAATGAAAGAGTGATTTGCGCCCATGGGAGAGTTTCCCTTTATAGACTTAGGTATAGATTCAACATACAATAGTACCCACGTTAGGGCTAGGTAAAAATATATAGATACACTATTCCTAACACTAACACTTACTGTACAGTGACTTAAGCATGAAACTCATTCCAACACTCCAGGTGCGTAGATATCTCGCATGCCTTGCTTGTTGAGCAAAGAGTTGAATGGACGACTTGGAACCCCTTTTGTCAAAATGTCTGCAATCTGGTTTTCACAACTAAGGATCCTGTCACACACAAGAACCAAGGATCCTGCAATCTGGCAAAGTTTTCCTTTGCCAGTTATGTATTCCACACATGAGAACAAACAAGCCTAGCTTACTTGATATCACTTTGACATTCATATTGTCATTATGTGAAAAGTCTAGAGATGCTGAAGACTAATCCCAGAAAATCTAGACATACATATACTTTTTAACTCTAACAAAAGATGACAAACTTCAAAGAAAAAACCAACTTACAAACAACAACAAGTTCCTTAAGAACAGCTCTGAGATTCTTGGAGAACACCTCCAAGATACTTCAAGAGCATCTTCAGGATCTAATTTACCAATTCGAGTCACAGATTTAAGCTATAGCAGATCTAAGTTGGGTTTCTCTTCTCCCTCTCTTTAGCTCTGATACCATGTGGAAACAAAGAGAGTGAATTTGCACCCATGGGAGAGTTTTCCCTTTTGTACACTTCGGCATAAATACAACAAACAATATTACCCACATTAGGTTGGGTAAAAATATTTAGATACACTATTCCTAACACTTATAGAGTGTATACATCTATTTAACAGAAATGATTATAGAGTAAAGTTTTTACTTTCCTTGGACTGATTTGGTCATGCAGTACTGCTGGATATCATGACACACAGGGAAAATTTACTCAATTTATCTATAAAAAAAATGATAAAATAGAAAAGAATGGTCTCAACGGGGAATTGAAGGGGTGGTTACTTACAGTACTTCTGTCGAATACTTGAAATGTAACGGGAATTCCTCATATTCTTCCTTATGCTGGATGTGCTGGACAGGATTTCCGTGGCTTAGGAATGTAAGTCAGGGTAATAAAGTTTATGAAGGTGCATGTTTGTCTATAGGTAACCAGACGGTGAAGGCTATATACATGGAGTGGTTTCTTTTGACCTATTTCCTGACCTACTGAACCTTTCCTTTACGTATAAAAAGCTGTTTGTAGTGATATTTCTCACTTACAAATTGCAATACTGGGTAAAATACTTTTAAATTCTATGTTTACTGTGATACCATTTTTATGGTCTGGCAGTAAATCGTGATTAGTTTAAGTTAAGCTGGATTGGTGCTAATCCTTACTAAAGTATGATAAAAATGTAGTTAAGCATGTTTTTGGTTAAGGCTACATCAAGTCTAGAGTAACTTAATCAGACCTTGAAGTGGCATGCATCACATGTTAAGTATGAGCTGTCCCTCCAACTCATGAAGGCAAGGTTGGAGGACATATATCAAGCTTTCCAAGGACCCTCTTATATCCTCATTCACGAATGTTCCTTCCATCAATAAAGCTGGAGGAAATTCGAGCAGAAGTCCAAGTAAAAGGCCTAACTGAATCAGATTGCGTTTCTGTCTCTTTACACTATTTATCAACTGTATTTACTATGTATTAAGCTTGTATTAACTTTATTTCATCAGTCTATCTTTCAACTTGTTTTTACGTTTTGCCATGAATTGTGTTGGTTGTTTTAGTTGTAGCACATGTTAATTCTGATCATAGGTCATAATCATGTTTAAGTCGAAGTGCTGATTCCAAAGGAGCTGAATTTCAACATCCTGCACTTTATCTTTTCAGCTGTTTGTGTTTACAGGCAAAACGAATACCCTTAAATTTTCTAAAGCCGCAATTCGACAACCAGCTATTATGGATTCCCAGTCCCTTGTTGGAAAACAACGATAACATATGGACGGATGATCAATCACACGAAGGATGGGAAAAATGGCTCCATCGATGCAAACCAATCGAGAACTTTCTTGAATTCAATGTTCCTATCAATCAGTTAGAATGTAAGGAGTCACAGCTGTGCCAGGAATTAAGTGCTTCTGCCAGGGGTTGTGAAAGTTCTGAAAGTACGACTGAACAAAATGACCCTGGCGTTAATAGTGCAAGCCAGTATATTGTTCCACTATGCTTGATTGACAAATTAGGCAGTGCAATGGGTATCCTTTTCGAATTTCAGTTACCACCACCGAGTTCTGTTTTTTAATCTTTTTTTTTTTTTGGTTGTATCACCGAGTTTATCCTTAAGTAGCCATCTTAGATATTGTTTATTCTGATTCAAAACGATGTTGTTGTTTCACAAAAAGCTATTACCGGTATGTTAAGGGCACTGGATCTCTTTTGGCAACAATACAAGTAAGATTCTTTTATCTCGTAATTTATTTTCCTTTAAATTTCCATCTTTGAAAATCAATCTATATATAAGAAAAATGGCAAAAGCTGACATTCGCCCTTGTTATGATACTTACTTTTGCATTGACTAACAGCCAGAGAAGAAGGGTAAACTATCTCCCTTGTGCGAGCAGGGATTGCGATATTTTACACCTAGGGAGGTAAAACACTCTTACCCATCTTTTCCTCCTTTTATCAACTTCTTATCCACATCCTACTGATATCTTATGTTAATTATACTTGTATTATATCAGGTTGCTAATCTGCATTCTTTCCCAGAAGATTTTCACTTCCCCGAGCACATAAGCCTTAAGCAACGGTATAATACACTTGAAGATTTCAGGTCATGTTAAGTGATAGAAATAGATGATAGAGGATGCCTTGCAGGTCCGATAGAAAATTCTTTGATAATAAAAAAAAAAACAAACAAAAAGGTTACCCGTAATCATCTCTTCTTTTCTTGGCGGTTGTTATATATGAAATGTTTAAACAAAACAAAACAAAACCAAAATCATCCCTCTCCAGTGTCCCATTCTATGTTTAATCATTCTTATTTTTTTGCTTGTCCGCAGGTATGCATTGCTAGGTAACAGCCTAAGCGTAGCAGTTGTTGCTCCATTAATGCGTTACCTTTTCAGTGAGCCATCATGATTGTTTTCAGTTGATCTGCTTGTACCAATGAAGGCCAAAATTTGAGAAGTTGACTTCCGGAAAGTTTTGAAATGAGAGATGCAAACCTGTACAATTGTACCACAACATTTCTACCTTCATGGAGTCTTGGCAGTTTGAGAAGTTATCCTCTAAAACTTTATTTTTATTTTTATTTTTATTTTTATTGCTGCGAAATTTGTTACTTCAGTTGCAGATTTCTAATGGAGATGTAAAAAAACTCTAGTGGAAATCAGAGAGGAAGATGAGAACTCTTGTATTAAGTTGTAAATTGATTTTTACAAGAGCTGAGTTTGAGTATTGTTTTTACACCCATTGTCAAGTAGCGTCCTTCCAACCAGTTTGGACTGGGAAGATCTCCATCGAAAGACATAAAGACTCTCTTAGATAGCTTGATGGGTGTGGGGGATATTCACCGACAACATTCATTTGCTAGGACACAAAAACTGTCAACTGAGCTCAGTTTTTGGGTCATCGAGGTTCAAAGAATCCAAACCAATCTGACCTCGGAAAGGGTTCCCTTGTACATAAGAGAGTTCCACGTGTTAGTAGATTTTTTGTCCTCTACTTGATGATGAGTGACAAGGATGGTGAGTCGGTGACAAGCCCATTAGACACGATAAGCCCACTTACGCAACATACTGATTCCGCACGCCTATTCAACTTTTTAGGCCACTTTCTTTTCTTTCTTTCTTACACCGATTAACTTGGGAATCCAAACTAACCGATCAAGATTTCAAAATCTTCTCACTCAAAATTCATAATAATTTCTTTCCCATCATCAACAGATCTAATCAACCTATTTTCTCAGATCAAACCACAACTTTTCCTCTCTTTTTTCCTCCATTAGAAATCCTAACCTCCAAAACCTTACCCAGATCATACTAATCAGGAGGATAAGTATTACAGTTTTGATTCCTATTACTTGTAGAAATCTGTGGCAAACAAACCAGGTTCCAGTGGCAGCAGGTAGGGCTGAATATTCATATGCCATCTAAATTGATGGGAGGAGGAGAAGATAATAGAGACAGTCACACAGGAGGATTCTTTGTCAATAAATCTTGATTAGTTGTGAGTTGGATTAAAATCACTGTTTCTTAATTTTCTCAAAATTATTTTTTGTTTGTCCTTACTGTGCATTCAGAGACTGGTGATTGAGTAGGCAGACTGTTTTGATTCTGCAGGCATTAGGAACTTGGCTTAGTGTGTTTCTATGTTCTAGGATGCTTTAACATCTTTTGCCGAGGAGGGATGGACGGCACTCGAAATATTATTACTACTTGGCTAGCAAAATGGGGGAGTTCTGGGGTTACAGAACATCATGGGGTGACAGAACATCATTTATTCATGTCCGCTTGCTTCACAGTTGCATTAGTTGGAATCTGTACAATAGTTTACACTATCTTTCAATGGAGAAGAAACAATAGTATTAGCTGGATGAAACAAATAGCTACGTCTAAGAAGAATCCAAAAGCAAGGCACAGAGTTCCGATAGCGGCACATACATGGAGCTTGAAGTCGCTTTCCCATGGGAAAAGTCTGAATTGTTGTGTTTGTTTGGAATCCGTAAGCCCCACTCAGCCTCTGATGACCTCCAACAGCTTCTTTATTCACCGTTGCAATGTATGTGGTGCAGCCGCTCATCTAAGCTGCTCCTCAAAGGCACAAAAGGATTGTAAGTGTGTTTCGATGACAGGGTATGAGAAGATGATTCACCAGTGGGCTGTCCGGTGGACAGATATGGCTGATCAACCGGATGAAACTTCCTCTTGTAGTATTTGTGACGAGCCTTGTAATCCATCATTTCTTGGTGGTTCTCCGGTGTGGTGCTGCTTGTGGTGTCAGCGGCTTGTTCACTTCGAGTGTCATGCTAATGTGTTTCAGGAATTGGGTGATATTTGTGATTTGGGTCCATATAAGAGGCTTATCTTATCACCGCTGTTTGTTAAGGAATTGAATCATACTACTTCAGGTGGTTTTTTGAGCTCAATCACTCAGGGAGCTAACGAGCTTGCATCTACCGTGCGTGTACGAATCAAGAGTCACCGCAGGAAGACCAAACGTGGGAGTGAAACCTCTATTGATACAGCAAAGACGTCAAGCACCTGCGATCAGTCAATAGAGAGTACTGCTGATACTGATCAAACACCAAAAGGTTTAAATGGAGACGGTGAAAGTTGTAGTGGTAATACGGAGTTGCAAGTAACTCATGAAGGTGGTGAATTGAATAACAAGTTGGACCTGAAGCCAAATGGCCAAAGAGTACCATCATCCAATCAGAGAGACGAGCCTCAAGTTTTGGGGCTAAAGCAGAAATATGAGTTGATCGATTTGCCTCCAGATACAAGACCAGTTCTTGTTTTCATAAACAAGAAGAGCGGGGCCCAACGTGGCGATACACTCAGGCAGCGTTTGAACATCCTTCTGAATCCTGTTCAGGTCTTGGAATTGAGCGCCACACAAGGACCAGAGGTGGGCCTTTATTTGTTTAGAAGAGTACCCCATTTCCGGGTTCTAGTATGTGGGGGGGATGGTACAGTCTGTTGGGTTCTTGATGCCATCGACAAGCAAAATTTTGTATCTCCTCCTCCAGTTGCAATTCTTCCGGCAGGGACAGGGAATGATCTTGCCAGGGTTTTGTCTTGGGGAGGTGGTTTGGGTGTAGTGGAGAGGCAAGGAGGACTTTGCACGGTGTTGCACCACATAGAGCATGCAGCAGTTACTATTCTTGATCGGTGGAAGATAACAATAGCAAACCAACACGGGAAAGTTGAATCTACAAAGTTCATGAATAACTATCTTGGAATTGGGTGTGATGCAAAGGTGGCTTTGGATATTCATAATTTGCGGGAAGAGAATCCAGAGAAGTTCTATAATCAGTTTATGAATAAAGTGCTTTATGCTCGGGAAGGCGCAAGGAGTATCATGGATAATACATTTGAAGACTTCCCTTGGCAAGTCCGAGTCGAGGTGGATGGGGTTGAAGTAGAGGTCCCTGAGGACGTAGAAGGTGTACTTGTTGCTAACATTGGTAGCTACATGGGAGGTGTGGATTTGTGGCAAAACGAGGATGAAACTGATGATAATTTTGATCCTCAGTCCATGCATGACAAGATGCTAGAGGTTGTCAGCATATCAGGAATGTGGCATCTAGGAAAACTTCAGGTTGGACTTTCACGAGCTAAAAGACTTGCACAAGGGCAATCTATCAAAATCCATATCTGCGTCCCCTTGCCAGTTCAAGTGGATGGTGAGCCTTGGTTTCAAGAACCGTGCACATTGACTGTATCGCACCATGGTCAGGCATTCATGTTGAAGAGGGCTTCTGAGGAACCTCTTGGTCACGCAGCTGCCCTAATAGCCGACGTACTTGAGAATGCTGAAAGCAATCGTGTCATTACTGCCTCACAAAAGCGAGTCCTGCTTCAAGAAATGGCATTAAGGTTGTCTTAAAGACAAAGCAAGATTAGTATACATCCCAAACCGCTTCAGTATTTGCTTCATCTTTTATAGTTTTTCTCAGTTCTCTGTATCCTATGATCGTTCAGTTTTCTTTCCATAGAGAAAATAGAAGAAAACATTGCTGTACGGAATTCCTGATTTCCAGGCTAGGATAGAGCCAAGTTAAATGTGAAAATAGTCGCTCGTGTACAGTGTGTGGATGTGTCTATTGTTTGTTTGTTTGTTGGAAACTAGGATTTCATGTATGCGAGTTTTGTTGGATAAACACTATCACTCAGTTTATTTCCTGAAGAAAAAGAAAACATTTGATTGGATCCAGGCGAATTTTTCATTCTCTCTTTTTCATTTTAAGTTTTAATATGATGACTGTCCAGCTGCATTGGGTCACTGACGGTAGCTTCCACATGTGGTAACTTACTGGGATTCTGTGTGTTTGATCTTCAGTATCCATATCTGGCAAAGCCCCTTGAATTGCCCGCTCTAGGCACAAATTTCATTTTCTCTTTTTCGTTTTTAATTTGATGATTGTCCAGCTGCATTGGGTCACTGACGGCAGCTTCCACATGTGGTAACTTACTAAGATTCTGTGTAGCTTGATCTTCAGTATCCATATCTGAATCTGGGAAAGCTGCTTGATCATTTTGTTTGCTATTCTTAGCAGTATCTGCTGAACAATCAATTTCCATCCCTTCAGGCTCAACCAGTTCTTCCTTGGATGAGTTTTTAACCTCTTCGTCATCAGATGAGTTCTTAACTACTTCCTTAGGTGAGTTCTTAACTACTTCCTTAGATGAGCTCTGAACCTTTTCATCCTTCCCCAAGTTCTCGTCTCTAATTGTCCTCTTGCCTTTCATTGCAGGTGGCGGCGGTGGTGGTAGAAGTGAGACACTTGGTACCACAGTAGAGTATGTGGCTGGAGATGCTGATGACCAGCCTGGGCAAATATAATGTACATAAGGCCGGGATGGTGGTGTTGCACTTGGCATTGATGATTTCCCAGTGTTACTTATATGGACAGCACTTTTGGATTGTGCAGCTTTAAGCAGGGATTTGGCAGTCGAAGGAGATGCAATACGGGCTCCAGCAGCAAGAGCAGCTGCTTGTACCATCGGATTTGGGACCACAGAAGCTGCTTTTTTAGTGGTTACCCGCGGTTTTGTCGAATTCAGTAGACCAATTGCACGTGCTGCTGACAAGTTATTGTTCATGGGCTTGTCAAGAGCAAATGAAATTGCTCGGTTGGCAGCCAGCCGTTGTTCTGTGATTTCCGAGTTATCGTTGGTTTTCTTGCTTATATAGGACCATCTCTGAGATAATTGGGCTGACATTCTTAAGACAAAAAATTTCAAGGGTGATAGGAATGCTGCCCAATTACTTTTACCTAGTTTCTTCACAGCAGCAATGAGTTGATTATTCTCCTCTAGCGTCCAGGGTTTCCTTTTTCTTCTTGCAGGCTTGTAAATTCCACAGGAAGGGGTCAACTCGTTGGTGTAAAAACCACCAACATTTGCCCCAGTTCCCTCCAATCCTTCAGCCGTTGTCACTGCAGGCGCGGATTGTTTTTGTACAAACACTGGAACAGTAATATTCACTCCTCTTGAGCTGGATGGCTGGGGATTATCTGATGCACTTGTATTATCCTGCCAACTAGATTTATTTATAGGCAATGGAGCTTCTACAGTTGCAGGACCTCCTGCATCTTCTGAAGCAAACAGCACCTTAACACAAGCTGCAGCCTCTAAAGATTCTTCATCACTAGGAGGAGGAAAATCTTCCAACTCATACTCCAAGTCACTATCATCATCCAATGGCTCAAGTTTTTCATCAACTGTTTCCGGTAGTACATCGCAGTAAGCTAAATGTCTCCAGAGCATCTGATACTCTCTGGCATTAGAAATACCCGTAGCCGTCTTCTTGACTAGCACATTCCAGTCAATTTTCACATCAGCAAACTGAGCAAGTTCCTTAAAGCAGAGTTAGTATTGTTTGTGCACTGTACCTTTTTAGAAGCAATGCAGTATCCTCTACACTGATCAAACCCTTCCGTCTCTTTGTATTATCAGATGAAAAAGAAGCCATCTTTAACATAAAAAGGTGATTTAGGGGCTTCAGTTTTTGAAACTTTTTTGAAGCCCCTGCACTATTTACTTCAAATGTCCCCACGAATTATAAGGGGGTGTAAAAAAATCGTGAAATGACTAAGTTAACCTTATACTAATTTATACTAATTTTTACCCAAATTTACCCACCCTAATTACAAACATAAATACTTATATCCCACACAAAAAAAATCAAAACCTAACAATCAAAACATCAAAATTTCTCCCCTCTCTTCTCCTCTTTTACCTCTCTTTTCTTCCCCATTTCCTCTCCACATTTATCATTTTCGAGTTTTTGAACATGGATGGAACCAAAACTGATGCAACAATGGAGCAGCAAAGGTAAGCATCCAAACCCACTCTTTTGTTATTGATTTTGGTGCTAAAACTAGGTAAGATTCACTCCATGAAAATCGAAACTCGAGTTCCAGAACTACTTACGGCTGGCTGTTAGAGCCGTAAGTCTTACTTACGTCTCGCATCTGAAGAACAGCTAGCCGTAAGTAGTTTGTTAGGTAAGCCATTAAAGCTTCAGATCCAAGCCGTAAGTTCAGTTTACTAGCCGTAACTTACTTACGGCTAATACCGATACTTGAGTTACTAGCCGTAAGTTTCTGTAAATTAAAATTTTTTTGTCGCAAGGTTACAGGCCGTAAGTGCAAACTTATCAGCCGTAAGTTTAGTTACGGCTGCAAATCTTTTTGGATTAGCAGCCGTAAGTTACACTGACAACCAATTTTCTCACATTTCTCTGCCATATTTTGCGCTTCAGAGAACCAGACTCAAGTGCCGTGGTTGCACCAACTGAAATAATGGCTCACCGAACTGTTGCTGGTTCAAAGTTTACACAGAAGGAAGATGCTTGTCTTTGCGCAAACTATATCATTCACTATCCGACGAAAGAGCAATTTAAGGCTTTCAAGGGATACTTGGAGTGGGGCTTGCCTCCTGAAACCTGGTGGGACATTACACAGGATTTTTGGACAGAAACCAAGAATCCGATGACGCGCAAAAGGGTTGTGCTGATGCTGCGATGGTCTAAAATTCAAAGACGGGTTCGTGAATTCATGAAACTAGTGGCATTCATCAACCGATGTTGCCGTTTTGAGGGTGAAACCGATGAAGACATTGTCAAGAGGGCTCTAAGGGAATGGACTCGATGGCACAAAAAGGAGTTCAAGTATGAAGCTCATTATAGGCAATGTAGGAAGTTTTTTGTGAAACTTAACGGTAGCAATGGTGACTTGATATAAGTAAGTCGTGATGGTGGTAAAAATCAATATGTAAGGCATCTATGTGGTAAAAAATTATATGTAAGGCATCTATGTATGTTGAAAATTAGTATTTTTTTATAGTTACAGGAGTACTTACGGCTACTGAATTTACCCTGGTACCAGCCGTAAGTAAAGTTACGACTACACTTTCCCAGACGTAAGTCAAGTTACGGCTACTGAAATCATCTGGGATTAAGCCGTAAGTAAGTGGAATTTCATAAAACATAACTCCAAAAAGTGAAGTGTTTGCCAAAATAATCCAAAATACATTCATCATCATGTTTCAACAAAAAAAACAACAAAAAACACAACAAAAAACACGTATCACTAACAAAAAACATGTATCACCAACATCTTCAAGCTTCTTTTTCCTCTTCATCCAAATCTCTCAACGGTTCTTGTGGTTGTTGGGCTCTTTGCGACGCTTTTATTGCATCCCAAGTGTTCATTTCTGTCTCGTATTGTCCACACCATTCCCTAGCTATCTCTTTGTTCAACGTTGTAGGGGACAACGGTGGTAATGGGCAACCATCTTCTAACTTAAGCCCTATGAAATGACATCCTCCAATTTGTGCAATCACAAGACGGCGAGGCTTGCCAAGATCTCCATGTTCTTGACTATACCTCGCATAGCGGGGAGTGTACGTGTTATTACCACCACGGGAGAAGTAGTGAACAACGCATTTGAATTCATCGGCAATCAAGTGCCCGCATTCCGGAAATGCCATCCAATTTCCCCTTGACATAAGATCACCTTCCCCGATGAGTCTCCTATTCATTGCCTCTAGTCTATCATTGTCGTCCCCGGGACCCGACAACAAATAGTAGTAAACATCCGGCTCTCTATTTAATCTTGCATACAACAACATCCTAACATAGGTGGGTTGGTTCACCGCGGGAAAGGGTCCTAGTTGTTCCGATGTAACATGGTAACCACAATTTCCATCGCCCTCTACATCTTCCATGGAGATTATGTAGTCATGAATTATAGATGGAAGTTGCTCCATCCACTCATAATAAATCATGTGGTAAGGCCTATGAATGTTTCCATGTTCATCCAAAGGGGTTGTAAAGTTACCACAAGGTTCGCGACGTACCTCCTTCCCATGCTTTAAAACCCTCCTATTGTCAATCTCTTCAACAACCACATCCGGGGTGCTCCTCTTCTTCACTACCGGGGTGCTTTTCCTCTTATAAACTTTGATTGGTAGCCTTACTATTGTTTGTTCGGGGGATGTTGCCACACCCTTGCCTTTGCCCATCACATCTTTATCCTTCACATTCCCTTTTGTTGGAGTGGCAACCGTTGGAATCTCCTTCACATTGGGTTGACGACTTGTTGAAGTTTTTCCCGTTGGAGGTCGTTTACGTTTGTTTTTGTTGACAAATGCTTGAAGGGTGCATTCCATGTCGTCTAAACCTTTTACCTCCTCCAAGTTCTTCATCATCTCGAAGTCTTCACTCTCTCGTTGGTTCATCAACTCAAAGCCCGAGGGGTCTCTTGTCTTTGACGCAATATTTCTCTCTCTTGCATTCGCACGAGCAACTCTCTTTGTAACCTTGGTGTTAGGCCTACCCCTAACATCCTTCTTCTTATCCGGTTCAAAAAGATCACATCTAGTGTGTGCATGAGCCCATTTTCGATACCGTGCGCCAAGATTGCCTTTGTCCCACATTCATGTCCTTCCAATACTCCCTCGTTGCTTCATATTCATATGTCTCATTATACTCTCCCCCAAAGTCGTTGTCGAAGACTTTTTCTTGGAATGAAAGTTGCCTCCAAAATGGATCGATCTCGCCAATTGGGACCACACCATCCGTGAAAGTCGCAAATCTATGGCAACATGGGAGTCCCATGGATGACATGTTGGGACAAATACAAACATTGGGGTCGAATTCACCGTTACGATATTTCTCTCGTTCCTTCATGACTTCCTCGATAGCCCAATGGGACACAAAATGGGAGATTCCTTCGAGACAAGGTTCGTTAAGGTACTTGGTGTGCATATTCATTCGATTATGTTCAAAAGCTCCCTTAATCGTATCTAAAAGATGTTTAAAATACCTTTTCATGGCATTGTAAACCTTAACAAATCCACCATCACCATTTAAAAGATTCTTTTTGAACCGGCCGTGACAAGACTCCACGGAACTTGTTGCTTGGTTCTTGTAGTGCTTGCGTTGATTGGTGAAAGCCGCGACAAACCGATGCCTATGAGGGACAAACCATTCCTCCTTTAAGTACCTTTTAACTTCGGGGATACGACTCCAATAGCTCAACATCTCACTTGCCTTCTCTTCATATTCCTTGATTGTGAGTGCCCAAACTATATCATCCCATTGTACCAAGAGTTTTGCCCATTCATCTTTGTTGAACTCTTCCAATTTTTTCAACTCCTCTAACCTTTCTTTCATTTTCGCTTCCGGTAGTTTCTTAGCTTTGATGTACTCTTCTTTCATTGTTGGTGCGATAAGAGGCTTGCACTTTACTTGTACGCTATTCCATGCGTGAAAAGTGCAAAGCATGTTGTGAGCATCCGGAAAAACACTATTGATCGCATTCATTAAGGCTTGCTCTTTGTCGGTAATGATGACACCCGGATAATGATCTTCATGGTATATATGCTTCAATTGTTGCAATGCCCAAACATAGCTTTCCTCGGTCTCGTCCATCATATAACAAAAGCCGATGGTAAAAGGTTGCTTTGTAGAAGTTTCACCAACGAAATGCAAAAGAGGTAGACGATACTTATTGGTTTTATAAGTACAATCTAACAATAGAACTTGGTGATTGCACCGCGCCAATTTTATGAATTCCGGATGAGCAACAAACATGTGGGTCACTTTGTGGTCCGCGTCCTCCTCGAAGTAACAAGTGAATTTGTCTTTCAAAGCTTCAAAAAGTTTTTGTTGAAGATCGGACCTACCTTGCCATTTGATTCTCTTTGCTTTAGAGGTGGCGTTGTAGATTGTTCTCAAATTCGAACAATTTTCCGAGTTTACATGTTGGAGGTTGCCAAGAATATCACGAGGAGGTATATTTCTTTCGTACATCCCTTCCACCAAAATTCTTTCATCGGGAGTTAACCTTGTAGCTAAATCATGTCTATAAAAACTCTCGGGAGGATCGTGGTTGTGACAACCGCTTATCACCGTCTTCAAAAACCATCTCTCATTTTGCTTGTTTAGAGCAAATTGGAGTCTAAAAGGGCAATTCGTTTTCTTTGTAAAGGTTTTTGGGGTCTTCCTATTAATCTTCAAAAGATTCCGCACGGTGCCTTTCTTTGCATGACTCTTATACACTCCACTACACTCGCACACTAATTGAAAACGGTTATAGGTCACATTACTTCCTTTGACTATCATGCACATCTTCTTTTTAGCATGTACAATAGCCCATTTGACGGCTTCACCCTTGTCCGGCCATGTCTACATTAAACCCAATAATTAGATATCTAAACGTTTTAAATAATATTTAAAAAACACGCATTCATATACATAGGATGGTGCGCTTACAATTGTTCGGACATAAGGTGCATAGTGAGCGGTAGTGTCATGCCAAACACTAGTAGCCTGTGGTTGATTATTGATGGGAACAATTAGTGGCACAACCTACACAACATAAAAAAAAAGTGTTAAATTAGTCACCATTGCAAATTTACGTCTGAGAACATAGGCCGTAAGTCCAGTTACGGCTATCATCGATACTTTCCAGACAAGCCTTAAGTAAACCTCAAATTGCTTCCGAGAGACAGGAGTCAGACAGGAATAGTTACGGCTCATAATATTTTGTGATATGTAGCCGTAACCTAACTTACGGCCACTAATTTCAAAATATTTAAGACGTAAGTAAGGCTCAAAAAATTGGTGCTCGCAAGCTTATGGGACGTAAGTAAAACATTGAAGCCGTAAGTATGGGCATTGAATATTCCCATGCACAGACTTACGGCTGGTAACATCGCATCGGACATAGCCGTAACTCTATGTACGGCCAGAAAAACCCCCAAATTCTAGACTTACGGCGCGGATCTGAAGAACTATAAGCCGTAAGTCCTACTTACGGCTGCTAATACAAGCCGTAAGTTCCTTCTGGAACTCACAAAAATCACATTTTTTACGTGATTTCAACTGTCTTGAGAGGAATAAAGCATACCTGGTTGTTTTCTTGAGGTTCTTCTACATTGGGTACATTCAAGTTTGGGTAATCTGCAGGATCGACCTCGTATTTCTCAAAAAAGTCTTCACTTGTGCATACAAACTTCTTACCATCAAAGAAATTGTATAATCCTTCATTTCCTTGGATGTGTGCTTCAATGAAGATGTCGTCAATGGAAGGAGATACATCTACCTCCATTTGGGTGCTTGATTCACTCATTTTGGTTGAGTGAATCAAGTTTGAGTTTTTAGAAAAAAAGTTGGGTTTTTTTTTCACTCTTCTTCTTCTTCTTCACTTGATTTTCAGTTTTTTTAAGTTTTTTTTCCTAAGTTTTTCTTTTAAGTAAGTTTGTTAATCATGTTTTGGTTAATCATTGATTATCAGTTTGGTTTACTTAAGTTAATTTACGTATTAATTTACTTGAACAGTTACGGCTATCAATCTGTGTTTCTTAACAGACGTAACTGTACTTACGGCTAGAAAAACTGTACTTACGGCTAGGATAATTGTACTTACGGCTGGGATAAATGTACTTACGGCTAGAATATAAAGTTATGCACAACATGCACAATTAACCAGAAAAGTATCCAACACCAAGATCAGTGTTTTCAAAGTCATACAAACTAACATCACCATTGAAAATATCCAAATAAAAACCATCCATAACAGTACTACTAACATCATCAACCATAAAAAGAGGGGAAAAAAAAAACAACACCTTTGGAATTCACACAAAATAAGCTGAAACACAAATTGTTCAAATTCCGGCCCTCGCTCTCTCCTCTGGGGTAAGACGACGAGCAGGAACCACAAATAGATAGCAATCACCCCAAGCAACCGCCCAACCATCAGGAGTACATTTTACTGCCCCATTTGTAAACATGTTCCTCCTTAGATGGCGTGGGACATGGACACATAATTTACATTCAAACCGCCATTCATCTTCTACCTCACCCACTCTTCTTCGTCCTAGATTACGAGGTGCTCTATTTGCAAAGTGATAATCACACACATTCAACCATTCAGGAAAATCTGCTCTATCGATAATGGGTGGTGTTTCCTCATCAGATGTTTCTTCTCTAATTACAGGTTGTGTAGTTACAGAACTTGGTTCAGCGGTCCTGATGCAAATAAATAAAAAAAAAATAATAATAATGACTTACGGCTCATAATAAAGACTTACGGCTGGTAAGTCTGCGACACAAAAATTTTATGAAATTATCAAAACTTACGGCTGCTAACTTTGGAGCCGTAACTATTTTAAACCTACGGCTACATGTTCTTCAGATCGCAGCCGTAACTATGACTTACGGCTACAAACGTGGAGTTACAGGTAGCCGTAAGTAACCCTGGTTCGATTTTTTTTGATGTTTTTAGCTGAATCTAAGCTAAACAACTAAAAAAGGAAGTGGGTTTCGATTGTTACCTTTCGATATCCCTCACGCCACCATTCTCAGCTGAATCCATCGAAGTTTCGAAAATTTCACTTATTTTTTAGGGTTTGAAGGAGGAAAACGAGAAGAGGAAGAAGGAGAAGAGGAAGAAAGAATTGGGAAATTTTTTTTTTAAGTTTTTTTGTTTTTAGTTTAGGTTAAATTAGATTAGGTTAATTTTTTGGTAGATTAGGTTAATTAATTGTATTAAAAGGATAGTTTTGGTATTAAAAAAAAATACATAGGGGGAGAGCCAAATCACTTCGGGGAAACTGTGATCCAGGGGCTTCAGTTTTTTTCGAAGCCCCTGAATCAGCTTTCTTAACATATAGAAGCCAAAAACCCCAAGTTGAATGAGCATTTCTTTCTTGCAAGATCCTCATAATCAATCAATCCCTGGAGGCCCATGTTTCTGAACAAACAATGTTGATAATACATAAAAACAAAAAAATCAATCCCTTGAATCAAAGACCTAGAAAATACTACTAACTTTCATCTTGAAACTGATGACAGGAAGAAGAAAGTAAAGAAGAAACCAAGAAGTGACAAAACTGTGTACCTTTTACTTTAAACTCACCCAAAACTGCCCCTCACACCAGTACACTTTTAGTGGGTCCCGTTTTCTGGAGGATTCTTCCTTGACGCTTGTCCTATTACAGAAAATTGAGTTTTTGAATTTCAGCTTTTCTTTTTTACTTCTGAATTTTACTGCCCGTTACCTATGACTGTATCGCACCATGGTCAAGCATTTAGGTTGAAGAGGGTTCCTGAGGAACCTCCTCTTGGTCATGCAGATGCCCTAATAGCCAATGTACTCGAGAACGCTGAAAGCAATTAAGAAAGAATAGATTGGACCGCTTCAGTATTTGATTCGTTTCCTTGGTTCTCATTGTATCCGAGAGAAAATAGAAGGGAACATTATTGTATTGAAGTTTCTGATTTCCAGACTAGGATAGAGCCAAGTTAAATGTGAAAATAGTCGCTTGTGTACAGTGTACGGACGTGTCTACTGTTTGTTGAAACCTGGATTTCATGTTTGCGAGTTTTGTTGGACAACAAAAGAAAACACTATTACTCAGTTTTATGTACTGAAGGAAAAAGAAAACATTTAATTGCCGAAAAACGATAACTTCTAAACTGACAGTGATTCAAGCTTCTACCATGAACCATACAGATACGGATAGCCAGTGCTTTCCCCACCTCTTCTTCCCCTTTCTTCATCCAATTTCTGAACACCTCTGCTAATTGAACTAATGGTTTGGTTTTCATGAGACTTTATATTAACAATATAGTCTAATACAAACCTTAATTTGTGGCTCCAGGCGAATTTTTCATGTTCTTTTTTACAATTTGATGATTGTCCAGCTGCATTGGGTCACTGACTGCGGGTTCTACATTTGGTAACCTACTGACATTCTTTGTCGTTTGATCTCCAATAGCCATATCTGAATCTGACAAACCTGCTTGATCATCTTGTTTGCAACCCTTGGCTATATCTGCTGAACTATCGACTTCTATCCCTTCAGGCTTAACCTCTACTTCATTAGATGAGTTCTTGATCTTGCTGTCTTTGTATGGGTTCTTAACAACTTCCTTGGGTGAGTTCTGAACCTCATCTTCTTTGGGTGAGCTCTGAATCTTTTCTTCATTACACGAGTTCCCGGCTCTGACTCTGAGACATACACTAGGAGTCCTCTTGCCTTTCATTGCAGGTGGTAGCGGTGAGACACTTGGTACCGCAGTAGAATGTGTGGTTGGAGATGCTGATGACAAGCCTGTGCGAATATAATGTACATTACGCCCGGATGGTGGTGCTATACCTGGCATTGATGATTTCCCAGTGGTACTTATATGGGATTGTCCAGCTTTAAGCATCGATTTGGCAGTCGAAGGAGTCACAATACGGGCACCCGCAGCAACAGCAGCTGCTTGTACCATTGGATTCGGGACCACAGAAGCTGCCGACAAGTTATTGTTCATGGGTTTATCAAGAGCAAAAGAAACTGCTCGGTTGGCTGCAAGCTGTTGTTCTGCGAGTCCAGATTGGTTGCCAGACCCTCCACCTGTTTCCGAGTTAACATTCGGTTTCTTGCTTATATAGGACCATCTCTGAGATAATTGTGACGCAGTCCTATCACCCTTGAAAAAATTTGCCTTAAGAATGTTAGACCAATTACTTTTACCTAATTTCTTCACAGCAGCAATGAGTTGGTTATCCTCCTCTAGCGTCCACGGTTTCCTTTTTCTTTTTGCAGGCTGGCCGCCAACATTTGTCCCTGTTCCATCCAATCCTTCAGCCGTTGTGACTGCAGGCGCCGCCGATTGCTTTTGTACCGACACCGGAACAGTAATATTTATTCCTTTTGAGCTGGATGTCTGGGGATTATCTGATGCACTTCTATAATCCTGCCAACTAGGTATATTTATCGCCAATGGAGCTTCTACAGTTGCAGGACCTCCTGCGCCATCTGACAAACCAGATGCAAGCACAACCTTAACACAAGCTGCAGCCTCTAAAGCTGCTTCATCACTAACAGGAGGAAAAACTTCCAACTCATACTCTAAATCACTATCATCATCCAATGGCTCAAGCTTTTCGTCTACTGTTTCCGGCAGTACCTGGCAATAAGCCAAATGCCTCCAGAGCATCTGATACTCTCTGGCATTAGAAATGCCGGTATTTGTCTTCTTGACCAACAAATTCCAATCAATTTTAACATCAGCAAACTGAGCAATTTCCCTGAGTAGAGTTAGTATTGTTTGTGCACTGTACCTTTTTAGAAGCGATGCTGTATCCTCTTCACTGATCAAACCCTTCCGTCTCTTTGTTTTATTAGATGAAGCCATCTTAACACATAAACCCTACAAAACCCTAAGTTCAATTAGTAATATTCTCAGAATCAATCGATCAAAAACCCTAGAAAATAACTTCCATATGGAAACTAATTATGCAAATAACGGAGGAAACAAGAATTGGGAACAAAAGAAAAGCTGAAATTCAAGCTGATCGCGACATTTAGACTCACCGGCACCGTCTCTCGGGTCTTTTCCCGGTGGTTCCGTACTTTGGCTTCTTACGGTTTTGAGAAGTCGTGGCAATCTGTCTGCTAGACAAGATTGCATAAGCTTCACTCAGCTTTTTCTTTCACACTCCTGACTCGGAAGCCATATGTGGAACAAGAAAAAAATTGGTTCAAGTCATTTAATATCAGGGCTTCTGGATTTTTTGGGCTAAATTAAGGGGTTATCAAGACTAATTTGGGGCTAGGTATTTTATTTCCATCCAATAACCCAAACTAAAGGTGTAATGAGTTGATTTTTGAGGGAAACCAGCGATGTATTAAGGTTATCAACACATTAGTCCCCTGATTGTTGAGGAGGCGTCGTCTCTTCAACAATCATGCTAGTTGATAACTACTTGAGGTAGGAGAGGGTGACAGATAAATACCTCGCGTTTTGATAATCCGAGATGATGTGTTCGAGTCACCATTCTGCTTGTGAAGTGGATTCTTTGGTAGTCGGTTTTCCATGTGTAGCGGTAATTTCTTCTCTTTCATAGTGTAGCGGTAATTTCTTTTCTTTCATAGTTAGTCCCCAATTGCAACTATGCATTGTACGCTACATTCTGTTTGTGTGTTTGAGCGCTCTCGGTGGAACATGGTGGACATTCCTCCGAGTGGTCTTTAAAAAGTCCCCAGTGTTTTTGGCAAGATTTTCCGCGTGGTGGACCATATTTTTGGCGAGTTCTGATGCACTAATTGTAGAGTAAGAACCCTCTGGGTACAACTGAGATCATATTTTAGCATTTCTTTAAAATCTTCTTTTATTGGTAGGGCACAAAGTTATAGTGTAATAGTGAACTCGGGTGAGTACTAGGCGGAGAGAGTGAGAAGAGAGTAATAGTGTGTACTAAGAAAATGAGTGTACGCGCCCAGAGTGATACTCTCGGCCAAAATGCAGCAATTGACTATAATATCAAAGGATGAGAGAGGTCCCAATATATACTGCTTGGAGGCTGGTTAAAAAATGGTCATGCGCGCAGGCTTATGATAAAACTGATTTGGAAAGAGTTTAGTGAGGTGAGGGAACATATCATCGTGTTCCTTTACATGATCATAGTAGTAGTGGCATGGTAAAGACAATACAAGTACAGATGATACTTAGGCAGCGTTTTCAGTGCGGTCCTGAGGCAGCGTTTTTATGGCGCTCCTTTAGGGTTTTCAGTGCCCAATCGACCAGGGTTTTCAGTGCCCTTGTGTTAAATCGATTTTTAAAGTGACACAAGGCAGCGTTTTCAGTGCGCTCCTGAGGCAGCGTTTTCATGACGCTCCTTTTAGGGTTTTCAGTGCCCAAATGTTACGTCGACTAGGGTGTTCAGTACCCTTTTAAAGAATTGCAAGTACTTTGAGTGAAGATGGCAGGATGCTTGTGTAATGCACTCCTCCGAGTTTTACTATCAACATTGATTAGGCAGGGTTTCCATGCGCTCCTATACATAATCTCATAGTAGAGTACATAAGACTGGCTATCATGGTGAATTACAAAATGAGATAATCGTACTTTTTTTTTTAAAAGTAAAGGGGTATAATTTTATTGAAAGTAAAAATGAGATTACAAGAAGAAGGAACTTAGGCCCAAGGCCAAACTCAAAATACAAAGTTACATAGAAGTTTTATGAGTGTTCAAGAATACTATCCCAGTTATATATCAAGTCACTAAATCTGATTGTATGAAACCAATTATGTAAAGACCCCCATTTGAAGATTTTTCCTTTGATCTGGTTGATCATATCATGTATTACTCTTGGCCTTTTCTTAGCCATAACTCTTCGGTTTCTTTCAAGCCACAGAGTCCACAGAATTGCAGCATGCAAGATAGACCAAATTCTTTTACCCAGCTTTCTTCCACTCTACCAGATGTTCCCTCAAGTTGTCCTTGTAGTTCCATTGGATTCCAAACTGGGCTATAAAATGATCTCATACTTGTCTAGCTAATGGGCACAGATATAGTAAATGGTTTACAGTTTCGTCACAGTTATTACAGAAACTGCACCTGTGTTCTTGTACTTCACACTTCATCTTCAATAGATTGTTTACTGTAGGGATGACGTTGTGTAATACTGGCCAAATAAAGACCCTAGATTTTGGTGGAACAAATTTGACCCAAACACATTTGTGAGGGAAGGAGGAAGGAGTTACCTGTTTTTGTGTGATAAGCCACTGATATTCCTCCTTTGTAGAGAATTCTGAAATACCAGATGGGGAGAGAGTATCGTATTCTTCATTCAGAATAGGTGCATCACCTAAGATCCTTAGTAGCTCATTTATTTCTTGTAACTCTGCAGTATTGGGTTCTCTTCTAAGAGATATTTTCCATCTGTCATTCTCTGCCATGTCTGCCAATTTAACATTTTTATCCCTTACAAGCCTGAATACTCTCTTGTATGTGATGTGTAATGGTGTACTCACCAACCATTTATCAAACCAGAATTCGATTGACCTGCCATTAGCTATTTTCATGGTAGATGTCTTGTCAACTACCCATCTTTCTTTTTGGATACCTTTCCAAAAACCTCTCCCATATGCTAGCTTGTATTCATTTGGGTTCAAATCTTCTTCTTGAGTGGTTGTTTGTTGTTGTACTACTCTCCTCCATAGTGCCTTCTTTTCTGCAGCATATCTCCAGCTCCATTTAGATAATAGAGCTTTATTCATGCATTTGAGATCCTTCATAGCTAATCCTCCTTCCTCTTTTGGTTTACACATCTTTCTCCATGAAACCCAACATATTTTCTTCTTTTCCGTAGTGGAACCCCATAAGAAATCTGTCATTATCTCGCGCATTGTCTTCTCCACTGTAATTGGTAGCTGTATTATTGACATATAGTATAGAGGAAGACTAGCCAGAGCACTTTTTATGAATTCAACCCTTCCAGCTTTTGAAAAGAAGTTTCTTTTCCACTTAGCCAGTTTTTTGCTGAATTTCTCAAGTATGTCTTCCCAAACACTGGTTTGTTTTGCTGATGCACCATGAGGAAGCCCTAGGTAGTTAAATGGAATTTTTTCTATCTTGCATTGCAGAAGATCGCAATTTCTTTTGCTTTAAAATGAGCTCCAATACTGATAATTGTACTTTTGTCAAGATTAATTCTCAGCCCAGTGATGCATTCAAATAGTTGAAGTATCATGAGTAGGTTTTCGGCTTGTTCTTCTTGAGCATCTAGAAACACTAATGTATCATCTGTAAAGTGTAGATGAGTTATCTTCAAATTGGCACCCATTTGAAATCCAGCAATCATGTTCAACTCTTCTGCTTTCTTCATGAGTTTTGTGAAGATTTCTGCAATCATGTTGAAAAGAAAATGAGAAAGAGAGTCTCCTTGCCTCAACCCTTTATAGTGCCTAAACTTGTTTGTTGGTGTACCATTAACTAGAACAGAAGATTGTGCATATGAGAGTGACCATTTGATCCAATTCCTCCATTTGCTCCAAAACCAGCTTCTTCTAGTACATTATCAACACAATGCCAGTTGACATTGTCAAAGGCTTTTTCAACATCTAATTTGCATAATACTCCTGATACTCCTGCCTTGAGTTTTGCATCAATCATTTCACCTGCAATTAGTACCCCATCATGAATTTGTTTGCCTTGCAAAAAGGCTCCTTGGTGCTCTGAGATAAGTTTGGGTATTATTGTCTTGAGTCTACAAGCCATTGCTTTAGAAATAATTTTGTAAGTGCTGCTCACCAAGCTAATAAGCCTGAAATGTTGGGGTCTATTGCATTCTTCTTTCTTGGGGATTAAAATTATAAAAGCACAATTGACTCTCCAATCTATTCTCTCATCCTTGTGAAATTCATGTATTACAGACATGAAGTCCTCCTTTATAACTTGCCAAGCTGCTTTGTAGAATTCGATTGTGTAGCCATCTGGACCAGGAGATTTGTTGTTGCCACATGACTTTATGATGTTCCAGATTTCATCCTCAGTGAATGGTCTCCCCATCCATTCTTTTTCCTCCTCAGTGATTTTTGGAGATGAGCTATGGTCTAGTTGTGGCCTCCATTCATGTTGTTCTTTGAATAGATTAGAAAAGTGGTCCCAAAATTCATCCTTTATCTTGTCTTGCATGAAGTTATCTTCTCCATCAATAACAAGTTTGTGAATATTATTTCTTTTTCTCCTTCCATTTGCTAACTGGTGCATATATTTTGTGTTGTGATCTCCATCCTTAAGATGCTTTGCTTTTGCTCTAGCTGCATTTTTCATATACTCGTCAATTCGTATTTGTTTCCATCTTCCACTGTCTTTTATTGATGAATGCTTCTTCTTCTAAGCTTCTTTGTTCTTCTTGTAAGTTAAGGAAATCAATCTTCTCAATGAGCTCAGATTTCTTGGTGGTAGTCTGACCATAATGCTCTCTACTCCATTTCTTCAGAAAGAACTTTAAGTTTTGTAGCTTCTTGGCCCAAACAAAGCTAGCATTACCAGTATATTGCATTGCACTCCACCATTCCTGTAGGCTACTAATAAAAGTTTTGTTTGTGAACCAAAAGGACTCCACTTTAAAGTGTGGCTTTTGGGTTATGTTATTTCTTGTAGTAAATAAAATAGGAGAGTGATCTGAGGCATTCCTTGAAAGTAGAATTTGAGAAGAGTTAAGATATTTACCCATCATAGCTGGAGATATTAAGACTCTGTCTAGCCTACAGAGAATAGCGTTGTCTTGCATATTGGACCATGTGTACACCCCCGCTATTATTGGTAAATCTATTAAGTCGTGGTTCTTCATGAACTTATTAAAGAGTTTCTTACCAATTTTTGAACCTCCATTAGGCCTGTTCCTTTCCCATCTTCTTCTTGTTTCATTTCACCAGCAATGCACCATGCTGCTGATACCCAGCCTGTAAGGTCTTCTATTTCTTGCCAGAAATCAACTCTATCGTTATCGTCACATGGACTGTACACATTTGTGAGAGTCCATTCAAAATTATCTGATTTGTTGACAAACTTTTGGCTGATGGTGTTAGTAGAAACCACTTCATCAATGCATTGTAGTTCATCTGTGTTCCATATTGTTAACATTCCCCTTCCCAATCCTTCTGACTTTATCATGCTCCATTGGTGATTCTTTCCTCCCCATAATATGTTAATGAAGTGATCAGTTATCCTCCACATCTTAGTTTCTTGAATTACTACTGCTCTTGGTTGGTGTTTTCTGATTAGTTCTTTGAGACAATCAATCTTATCCATGCCATTGAGACCCCTTGCATTCCATGTGATGATATCAACATACATTGGAAATGCATAAAGCCCCTTGTTCTAAATTCATGTTGCTTACTGAATCAGCCACATTCTTCTCTGGTGTTATTAATCCTTGCTCATGTTTGTCTACAATGCCTGCAAAAATCCTTTGTACTTCCCTTGTTCTCCCATTATGTTGAGTGCCCAGGTTGCTACTTACTTCCATCAACAATTCCACAATATTTGAGATTGTCTCAATGTTGTTTGACGAATCAGAGTTTAACTGTTAAATATCAATAATAACCTTCCCTTCCCTAATTTTAAGATGAGAATTCTCATACACAGCAAGAGCATCGTACCTGTTTCTTGTTTTAGTATATGGGGTTCTCACTTGATTGGGGGTATCAGGCACTGAAGTTAATTCTTCACTGGTTATTTCTCCTTATTCGATCTGCATTCTACCCTTCTCTTTATCTTCTTCTTCAATCGATTTTTTCCCTTCAGTTATCAACTGCTTTAACCGATTTTGCTCAAACCATTTAGCAAACAAAGGCTTAATCTGGTGATTTTTCCGTAAACCCGGATCCATCTCAGTAGGTGTGGCTGTGGCTTCTGATGCTTGATGGGCTTTACCACGAGATTTGAAGAAGCTAGTCTCGTTGGCTAAATCCACCCCCTTTTTCCCACCCATTTCACAAGTTTAAAAGATTTGTCTTTCTTACGTGCGCGGTTATTCAAAATTTGAATTTCTAGTGACATTTCTGCACCACTGTCCTCTGCATTGTCAGTTTCTGTTGAAGTTGCAGATTGTTTGTCGGGTGGGCCCTCCGACATATTCTTCATGAGCTGAGAATATTCCTCAACGGACGGTGATCTTTGCCGGTGAAGAAGATCCCATTCCAGAACTAGTGTTACCAGTTTTCCATCGAGTTTAATCTGTAACCCTAAAGGGATTTTTGAATACATCTCCCTTCACTGCAACTCTACAGATGTTTGGGTTCATCATCGCAGTTTCCTTAGATATTTCAGCGAGCCCACCAATTTTTGCACCAATTTCTCTGAGTTTTTTTCTATTCCACATCTGTAGAGGAAGACCTTTTAGTTTTACCCAGACTTTCTTTTCTGTTATTGAATCGGATACGATGAACTCGTTAACACAACTCCACCTTCTAGCAGAAATTTTGATGCCGTTAATTTCCCAGCTTTGAGGTTCTCATGTTTTTATTTATTCAACATCATTATCTGGAGAGAATGTTGCTTGCCTGTTATTCTGGATGTTCAGCCTTAAATACCGATTCCAGACTAGTTTTTGAGATAAATTTTTGGCAACCAAATTCCATGGAAGTCTACCATTAATGGTGATAAGTACCATTCTAGGTAATTTGTCCTTCACTGGTTGTTTAATGCTGCTGAGGTGGGAATTCTTTCAATAATGGATACTTGAGAAAGTACTTGATGTGACATCAGAGATTCCAAAATCTCACCCAAGTTCCACCAACCAAGATGATTCTCTCTTTTTTGAATACATACTGTGTTGTTCCTTCTTTTACTTTCATCGTATCTAGATATTTTTAAGAATTCTCTTCTTTTATTTTCTCTGATTTCTTTGTTGAAAGCGAAATCACCATCTCTGTTACTCCACCGATTCTCCCCTGCTTTGCATTTTTTAGAGAGAATACGTTGAAGTATACCTTGAACCCATATGCTCATCTGATGAGACATAATTACCCAGAAATGCAGACTTCCTCTGCATCTTTCTTCAATCTTGATTCCATCTTGCTTTCCTAGATTAATCTTCGACAAATCAAAAGATTTTCATTCTAGTTGAAACGATTTTCTTGAGTTAGATATTTGAGACATAGTGAGTTGACTCACCGATCCTCACTACTTCTCTCACGCAAAGCCAAAAGCTATGAGATAAGCGTACTTGAGGCGAGTATACTTAGAATGTGTTTGAACATGCTCAAATATTGGAAAAAAGATTCAAAAATAGGCATGATGGCAATAATAGGCGAGCATACTTAGAATGTGTTTGACTAAAATGCACCGGCGGGAGATAACCAGACATTGGTTACATACAAAAATTCTCATCTCCATATAGTGTGCTAATCATGTGTTGTACAATTCTGGAAGCTTTCATGCTTCAATTGAATAGCATTTAAATAGCAGAATATTGATGTATTAAATAACTGCAAATTATTAGGTAGTCCCAGGGGGAAGTATTTGAGTAGGCAAAGCTTGACTAGGTGGGGTATACACAAACTCTATATGTGAGGTTATAAATAGGTTACCATGTGCATTTTTAATGTATACGTGTCTGGAAGAAAAACATGTGAGCGATAGTACCAAAGGATGAAATGCAGTAATAGGCGAGACAATATTGGACATAAGTCTCCAGACCAATAAATATTAATAATTTAACATTATAAAATTAGAAATGGAACCGTATATGAGTGTTGTTTAAGTATATGAGACATACTTGGGTGGGTTGGTATAAGTGTACTGTGTGTACCCTATATAAATTACCCAAAGCCCGCTAATAGGCCCAAAGAAGAGTCTAGAAGCTTCTAGATGTCTTCCCTGCCAAGTTTATTATCTATATATATATAAATATATATAAATGCAGGGAATTTAATCCCCAAAAGGTATGATCATCCAACCCTAAAAACTCCTGCATCAAAATCTCTTACTTACTTGGGCGTCGGAGCCCTTTTTGTTTGTTTTGCAGGTTCCTCCCCATCCTATTCATCAAGTGGAGGGTAAAACATCATCAATATATCATCATCAATCAATCGTGTTTCGGGTGTGAATTTATTCGCTCCCAAACATTAGCGCCGATTAAGGGGATTCGTGTATAAGAATCATGTTTTTCCATTGAGAAAAGTCATGGAAAAGTCTTGGAATTCGTGCATGAATCCACCAAAAAAAAGTGTTTTTGGAAAAAATCGCGAAACACTTAGCAGAAAAGGCCACATGGGAAAAGTAAAGCGTCGACAAAAACGCCTGAAAACGTCGTAGAAAACCCTAGAAGGTGCAACAGAAGTAAGCGTTCCAGTTCAGGTAATCAACATCTGCTGTTCGAGCCATGTAAAGCCTCACGTCTGGCTCTTGATCCAGTAGATCTAGACCGTCCAACAGTATCTTCAGTTACGTGTATAACAATCTGGTACGACCTTCCATCCAGCTCTAGATCTGACAAATCACGACTGTTAGATACGGTCAAACCCCAGATCCAGCCAATCCTGTTCGTGAGATGCAATCCGGCAGATCCAGTCCGTCCATACCATACCACCTCTGATCCAGCTGCGATTCGATGCTTCTCACTAACTACCCTGTCAGCGTGTGCGTCATCAGGAAATGTAAAGTCACTGTGCTACATCAACGATTTCAGTTGAGTCATCAAGGACAAGTCAACAGTAGTCGCTGAGTCAGCATGCCACTCTGTAATGACCCGCAAGCAGGTCAATGACTATAGACTAGTCAAACGACAATTACGCTAAGTAATGACAAGATTAATTGAATTTCAACAACAAATATAGCAATTAATGTAATAATAATTTGATTATGATTTTGGTGCCATTAGATAGATCACGAAAATTTAGGCGAAATCAACTATTAGAACGTGTCAATCGGATATCGGACGAGGAAGATACTACACTCGAAAGATTAAGTCAATAGGTTACCCCTTAGTAAGTTTTCAGAGGTGGTAATAGTAAAACCGTAATTTGTGTAAATGGGGTGCAACTTTAAATTTAATTAATGCTAATCCAAATTAATTAGGCTAATTATGTTAGGTGTAAATTAGGTGTAATATTAAACAATAGTTATTAAAAATATTTAGGTTAGATATTTTCTTCTTCTCTTCACGTGAAGAGAGTTGGAGGTGGAGGGTTTTTGAAGTGAGTTATAAGTAAGGTGGTGGTGGAAGTGCAAGGAGAAAACAGAGAGGTTGAGGGAGGGAGTTAGAAGTATGGAGCACATGTAGATAATTGTGCAAGATAGGAGAAGAATGGGTTATGATGAATCATGGTGTAAATGATCATGATGATATTGATTATCATGGGGTAGAGGATGATGGAAACTTAGTGAGTCAATCAAGGTAACATGTTTAATCTCTTTTAAAGGGTTAATTATGATTTGGGTTTGTGTTAAATAATGAATTAGAGTAGAAACTATCTTTTATCAGAAGTTTAGGATGATCATGATTTTATGTATGTTACTGCCCTGTTTTCAAACACAAAATACACCAACCTATATATTTTATTGATTTTCGATTTATACATGAAATATCTGGGTCTACTTCTTAGCTTTCATTTGATACCTAGTTTGCTTCATTTAGAGCTATAATGAATTTTTGGCGGACATTTTAGTAACATGATGTAAATCTGGAAATCTGAGAAAAACAGCATTGAGGTGACCTGTTCTAGGCCATCTCTAGGCAGATAGGAATTTTATTAGATTTTTCTCAAAACATGAAGTTGGAGTACACTTCCCAGGATTTCCATTCATATATATCATGATTCATTTGGATCAAAATTTAAATAGATATAGCCCTCGAAAGTTAGGTGGTTGGGGATGTTTTCCTAGGGTTCTTGATGAAGAAGATGATCGAGTCAGACGGCTGACTCAGTGAGTCAGACCGAGCCAGCGAGTCAGATCGGTAAATGAGTCGGTCAAGTGGGTTACCGGGCCGGGTAATGGATTCGGGTCATGGGTGACCCGGATCACTGTCGGAGTGACATGGCCAGGCCGGGCCGGGTTGGCCCGCTAGGTCACGGGTTAGGGGTCAGTTTCACTATTTTGATGTTTTGGACCTCTTAGGATGCAAATTAGCTTTCGGGTTCTTCTGCAAAGTTGGAGACCTTCGAAATGACATATAATTCATATAGATTGGATGAGTAGATTATTTTATAAAATAAAATTTAGAGAATAATAGTTTACTTAACTATTCTTTGAGTGATTGTATGATTAACACTTGCTTTGTATTAACAACGATTAGTATGAAAAGCGAACTAGTGGATGGAGGACTTCAAGGTAGGCATGGATTGTCATCAATCCAGGTGGGAACTCTTATAACCTTCTTGTAATCATTGATTAGTTTACATTTACGACTACGAGCGCATGTTGTGTGTTCTTGGGTGAGCATGTTGTTTGCTATGCGCCGTTGAATTCCCCGCGGAAAGTGCCTGTGGAAAGACCACTGATTCTCGCTAAGTTGAGTAGCACGGGAAGTGCAATAGTAGTAGTAGCACGGGAAGTGCAGTATTATAAATAACACGGGTAGTGCAATAGTATTACCTTTTATGTTATAAACTAATTTATATCTTTAGTAGCACGGGAAGTGCGATATTATAAACCGAGGTAATTGGGGAAATTGGCGAGTGCATATCATCATTGGTTGATCGCAGAAGGTTGTAGTATGGGATGCAATCTCTGCACCTTTCCTTTCCTAACATGTTAGTTATAATATGATGATTTGCTGAGTGTTGAGTGCTAAAGGTGTTTACTGCTTTCTTTAGTAGAATTGTAAAGCATGATAATGATTACTTGAATGATGTATTTGTTTCCACTGAGCACCCTTTGGGATGATGTGCTCACTCGTTTCCACTTCAGTTTCAGTTATCAGAAGAGATGGTGCACGTGAAGCGTTACGTTTCGTAGTTCAACGTTTAATCGAGTTAGAGGTCTTTGTGTAATTTTCTTCATCTGAATATTCTGTGAAATTGTAACAACAACAGACTATCATATTTATATCACTTGAGAGGGTTTCATTTATGAAAATCAGAGTGCTTGGGTTTCTTTTTCAGATTCTTCTATAATTAGATATTTTAATTAGATGTATTCTTCTGAAAATTAGGTTTTCTTGAATGGTTAACCTATTTACTCAACGCTTCTTAGTATAGACCCAAACCAGGTGGATTAGGCGGATCGTTACAACGTCATCGGGAATAAACGACACAGTGCTGACACGTCATTGGTTGTTGCACTGTTATCGTCGCCACGTCATCATATTGGTCCAGTTAGTGTGGCCACGTCATCGATTTGCTCCAATCAGCACTGCCACGCGATCGAGTTTGGTCTAGGCATTACTTCCATGTCACCCATCACGCGCGCTCACTTGCACAATTTTGTTTCGTCGATATCTCATTTGTTTCTCATCCGAATTGAGTGATTTTTGGCTCGTTAGAATCGTCTTTCGATTCCTTACAGTATGGAGGAGATGATTGCTCATAACCCTTCAATATTTAACCTTGCATCACATCTCAAGCAACCAAAGCCTCACATTGCACGTGAGCACTTAAGTCTTGCTTTTATCGCAAGCATAAAATCTCGCCTTGCACGCGAGTATAAAGACTTGTATCAGTACAAGCATAAAGTCTCGTTTCAACCGCGAGCCCAGCAATCGTGGTTGGTCCAAAGTCTTGTACTCAACACAAGCAAACAGCCAGACAGCCCAAGGGGCCAACGCTTCAGCCTTGTTACGTTGTGAGCAAAAATCCTTGCCAAGCTGCAAGCACACTCAAAATGCCTTCAATGATGCAAGGTACACAACGAACGTCTTGCCATGCAGCAAGCACTCAACTCAAGTTTCGTCTAGCTCACGAACATCAAAAGACCATCACATGGCAAAAACTCGCCTAGCAAACGAGCAATTTTATTGCAGGTACAGTTGGGGGCGTCTTTGCAATATCTGTGAGTGTAGAAAATGTCATTGCCTTATAAAAGAATCATAAATGTGAAGTTGTAAGGAGAGACTACTTGTGAGAAGTATAGAATCATCAGCGAGAGCCTCCGGCGAGTTATCTAGTTAGAAGACCAGCGTAAGGAAGTCCCAAAGCCATATCAGCGAGTCATATAAGAAGAACAAACGAGAGAAGTAATGTTAGCAGGTGAAGGACGCGCCAGCGGAAGTAGTTGAGAATTAGTTGAGCATTTATTACTTGTCCGAACGGATATAATGTCAGAGTTGACTCGTTGACTCAGTGGATACCTCGTCAGCAATCCTTATCCTTAAGAAGACTTGGCCGCCAAGACTTGCTAGAAGAAATACCAGCTCGGCGATATAGTCTGTCGGCGAGTGGGGACAAAGGTGTATCAGAATAGTCGTTGTTTGTATTAGTTGTTATCCACTTTGTAAACCTTTATAAATAGCGAGAGAACCCTTTGAGAAAAGGGTTGGACATTTTTTGGTCTAGTTTAGAGAGAGGAAAAGTAACTTAGCTTATTTGCTCTCCTTAGCCCAGCCTTAAGATTAGGGTTCTTAAGTGAGAGATTATACTAAGAAGAACTGTAAGGTGAGCGACGTAATCATACTTATACTAATGGAAATCCTTGGATGTAAGCCTCATTAATGAGGACGAACCAAGTAATCTCGCTGTCAAGTATCTCTAACCCTTTACTCTTTATTACCTTGTGCATGTATGATTCTGTGTATGCTTGTGTATGATTTTTTGGGTGTATACTAGTACAAAAAAGCCTTTTCGCCACGGTAATTTACCGTGACCAAAGGTCTATGGTCACAGTATTTCTATTTTCGAAAAACGTGACCAAAGGCAGCGAGGCGGAAAGTATACCATTTCGTCACGGTAATTTCCGTGGCTATTTTGGCCCAATCCCCGTGACGAACTGGCTCATTAGTCACGGTTTTTTACTGTATACCGTGACGAACTGGCTACTTAATCACGGTTTTTCATTTTATTCTGAGACCAGTAGCCATGATTTTTGGAATAAATACCGCCGTACGCACGGATTTGGTAACTAAAAGGCGAAAATAGTCAAAGCAGTAACAAATAATTCGGATCTATATTGAACAACATTGCATTTGATATGACAATATGATGAAAAATCACCTTAGTTTGTTTTTTGTACACAGATATACTATTCCAGTCATTACAAGGACAACAAAAAAATGAAAACCTCTGGTTAATGGAGTAAGGAGGGTAGCATCCAACACAAATTTTAACCCCAGCTACCTTCAGAAATTGAAGCATGGTTCTGTGCACTTCACTAACACTGTTACGAGTTTCGAGTTCCAGAAGACCAGCTCTAATATATTAATGCATTCATAAAAATGATAGAAAGTGTGTTTCCTGTGAAATCACAAGTTAAAAAATTAGATGGTATACTGAAACAAAGAGCAAAGCGAATGCAAAATGCATCGGAGCAAATGCCATTAGATTGGAAGATCAAATGCTAAAGATGAATATAGATTGCCATATGCTAAATGCATTGGTTATGCACCATAACACCATGTACAACAGAAAACACTTGTACCTTGGAACGCCTTGAAAGAGTATTCAAGATCACAATCCACTCTTTAAACTTGACAGCACATATTTGCCAAAAGAAATTCAGTGTCTAAGCGGCTCCGCAAGGTTACCCATCTGTAACTGCAATCAATGGCATCTATGGTTTAGTATTTGGCTTACCGAAAGGTTTTGTGATGCTTCTGCTGAGTCAGGGATAACCGCCTGGCAAAAACAAGTGACATGTTACTTGAACTTCTGTATGTTGCACATTTCTGACTTGGCCCAACCGTCTCATATTCAAGTGCAATGCTGGATTTTGCGGTGAGGGATAGTTCAAAAAAAATTTAAACAGTCTAAGCCATGTTAGAGCAAAGCTAAAACCATATTTCTGGAGGCAAAGTTGTATGCCAGAATCAAGACCGTTTAATTGATGGCTACATCAATACTTTGTGGGGCAGAAACGCTAAAAATATCACACTGACCTTACTTAACAAGTAACTCTATACTCTTATCCACTAGTGGTTCTTGTTGATAGTTAGTAAACATGGAATTTCCTAAAGGTTTGACTTACCTCGGTAACGCCAGTCAAATATATTTCATGGACCTTACTTTCTTTGATTTGCAGGTTGTCTTTCGATAAATCAAATAGGTCCCTAAAGAAAAAAGTTTCAGTAACTAATCAGATCAACCAAAATGAAGAGAAAATAACTCATGACTTTGAGAATAAAAGTACAACAATTGGCCGGTTAGTCACTTAGAAATAGCCATGTGAAGTCACTGGAACTAAAAACTTTTACCAATTCAACAAGGTCACATCTCAGAAGAAAAAAGAACTGCATCATTGGGAATACAAACCTTACTTTCTCCTTGTATATCTCCACCTACAAGAAGCAGGATAAAAAATCTTGAATGAACTGAGATGGTGAAACTGCACAGATGCAGTTGACCAATGCAAAAAACAGGATTAGAAATATACACTCACCATCGACAACTTGACTGTGCACTTGGTCCTTTCATCAAGCGATTTAAGACACTCGACAAGTGCATCCACGTCTCGTGGAAGTAGCCCTTTCCTGCTCTCCACAACATTCCATAATCCGATTACCCTGGAAGAAAAAAAGGATCAATAACTTTGGTATCAGTTTATACTGTAAAACAAATCTACCTTAAAATGATATCCATCGCATTTAGACTACTTTACCTCCATGCTATATGCTTTCCCTCGTAGTTAAAGCTAGAACATAAAATACACATCATGGATGAGTTAGTGATTGGAAGCATTAACTAATTCACCCATATGATCACTAATTCTGTACATTTGTTTTCACAGAACAAAAGGCAAACAAACAATAAAATGGTAAGAATCTAGCTTTATAAATTCCAACTCATATGAGAAGGTAAATTGGCAAATTATATAGGAGCTTAGCTTACATACAGTGAGAAGGAAGACGAACAACTATTATGCGTACATATCCCAAAGCCAGAATGCATCTACATGTTTCTTATGGGAACTGTTCAATCATAGAGAGTACGGTAGATTACCTTCTGAAAGATAGACCTGCCACAACATTAGGATGCACATTCGGCCATGCCTTCACCACATCATCAACGATACCAGGAATTCCAGCCACTGACATTTCAGCTTCGACATATCCGAACAGCTCTATAAGAGATGTGTGCTTCACATTTCGAGCAATTGCCCCAATGGCATAAGTAGCAGCCACCCTCGTATCCCACTTCTTACTACAGAGATATTGAGAAACCTGTGGACTCATAAGGCAATATACAAGCTCAGCACCAACTAAAATACTAGAACCAAGTAAAATCAAAATAAAAAGAGTGACAAAACAAATAGTTGTGATGAATTGGAGCAAACCTTTTTTAAGAGAGAGATCAAGTCTTGGGGATGTGATTTTGCAACATCCCCTACTTGACGAGCAGCTGCAGCTCAAGTAGCTTAAGTTGAACCGGCTACATATGGGTCAAGACGGATCAACTAGTACATAAAATGGAAATGTTTAAATTGGACTCATTTGTGGTTTTGACATGAAACCAAAGTCAAATCTCAAAACAAGTGATGCTGATAGAAAATGATGAGAATAATAAATGGGTAAGGAACAGAATAAGGATACTTTCCAACAAAGTAAGTAGGCAATGAAGATGAGACGACTGCTGCGCCATAATTTATATCATTTCACTAGATGAATAAGACAAAAGCATTTTCACTTAAAGCTACAATTATGCAATGGCTATAGTATATACGAAGGTGTATAAAATCTTCACTTAAAAAAAAATACAGCTATCCACAATCTACTTGTTGACTGATTTCTCCCAATTCTCCCAGTTACAAATTTGACCCATTACCTATTAATCTGATTATCAAAACAAGCTGAAGTTAATGTAATCAATTGAATATTACAATACAAACGGAAAAAAACCTAACTACAATCAAACATTTGCTTTTCAATGAAAGACCCAAAATCTGTCTAATATAAATTGAAATCAACCCAACTAAATATAAACCTAAATGTACGAAAAATCCCCAATTAGTTTTACACAATCGAATTTCACAAGGCAAAAGAAAAATCACAACTCATTCCAAAAATCGAGAATTAAATCACAAATCAAAGCAACAAACTGAAAAATCAGATCAGAAACAACAACAATAATTACCTCTTTGTAGATGATTACGACCGCTCTTGAACCCTTTCTCTTCAAAATTGAAATTCACACCTCTGTTAAAACCCTTTCACTCTGCTCGGCAAATCTCTCAATGGATAAAGACGCTCTAGACAGAAGAAAGGAGGGGGAGAATAGAACAAGATGAAGTTCAAGGTATTTTTTGTTTCTTGTAATTGTTTTAGGGTTACAAAGAAATTAAAGAGAAATTAAAGAGTCAAAAAGAACCTAGACATCTCTAGGGATTGCCGTCGCTTAGTTTCTACAGATCAGATCCTAAAGAAGTCGTGATTTATTAGAATAGTGAGAGAGGAAAGTGAACTTTACAGTAGCAGTTAAGCAGTCATCGATAAAGAAAAACGATACACTGTATGATAAGTAAGTGGAGTAATCATCGACGTGTACACAGTCGACACGAATTGGAACATCCCCGTGTCAACTAAAGGAACCTCCTATGAAGAACGGTCACGGATTAGCAGGTACGCGTGACAAACAAACTCTTTGCCACGTTTATAGGTAATACCGTGACCAAGACAACCGTGACCGAAACCCATTATTGTACTAGTATATTGTCTAAGATCTACCCTTGGGATTTTAGACAGCTACACTTTGGCGCTAGAAGAGGTTTCGAACTTGTTTTTTCTTGTTTTCCATCATGATTTGTTGAGATCTGTACATATACTGTTTGTTACCATGTTTACTGGTTGAAATCTCGCTTGTGTTGGTCATTGTTTGCATCACAGTGCTATTTTTAGTAAAGTTCTTGCTGTTGGTGAAATTTTAAGCACATAACCTTATTCATTTCCATGAAAACTCGCGGATTTCATCACATATTTCACTTTTATAACATGAGTGAGTAATAGAATTATCTGCTTTGTTAAAAAATACTATTTTTGGTATGCTTAAGACCATTGCGTACGGATGACTACCTATCTTTGAGAAAATATGCTATTTTGGGTATGTTTTGAGTTGTAAAGTGTTTATCTTATCTAGGTTGTTGTTAGAAGTCGATGTTATCTTTCTTATTCGTAGTATGGTTGTTTTCGGAACACTTTAGCTCTTGTAGTGTTAGTATTCTGTAAGATTTCTCCTTTTATATGCATTTCAAGTTTAGATTCTTACAGGGGATTATTTTCCGGCGAAACAATGTTGTTTCTGGTATATGTTACTATAAATAGCCTTTTGTATCTGTTTTTTGGGTCCCTATGCTCATCATAATAACATGTACAATATTAAGATTCTGGGTAGCTTCAGTTGTGACATAAGTAAAATGTTTTCAAACTTTCCAAAGGTTGCCGTCGTACACCTTTTGATCGAAATTTCTCGGCTACCTTGGATGTTTGCAGTTTGTATCTTTTGAAAATTCTAGTGAAATTACCACTCTAGTCCTTCCTGCCATGATTATAGGTCATCCCCTGTGTATAACTACAGTTAGGTCTACTATTTTTTGTCATTTCCTTAACAACATTCTGAAAAGTTATCCAACCACCTCCACTAACTTGTTTGACATCTACTCACAGTACTAACAGAGCAATACTGTCAGGAAGTGTGTTTGTCTTCTTTTACAGATACTCGGCGAATGGGGTCTAGGAATAAGAGTAGTAGAGCCTCGACGGGTAGACCTCCAAGGTATCCCATTACACCCACTTCGTTGGTATTTCCCAGTCGGCATAGCACCAGAAGCAGAGTATCAGAGCCAGCAGGGTTAGCAAATTCTCCTCTTGCAAATCAAGTTACAGCTCGACGGTCACCTATACAGCGGCAAGTGAATCAAGACGAAGTCCTGCTGGAGGATATCACTCACCTGGAGGAAGCAGGGGCGGCAGTTGTACCTAATGAGTTGTTACAAAGGATTGGCAGAGAAGTAGCTATAGGCACCATCGGCGAATCAACCAGTGACACTATGGAAGCTCAAAGGATTATTGGCGAACCATCTAATGCCGCAGGTGTGTAGATGGTGAAAAATGAGAGAGGGACAAGATTGTCAAAACACTCT
>JAJJMA010145707.1:0-15796 GCA_023529015.1 Papaver nudicaule
GGGCATTGTCCGGTCAAACCCACTAGCGTTGGTATGTCAAGCTAGTTATCAGTTTTAGGTGTCAAAACTCAATTCTTGATTTAGCCTACTAGAGTTTAGATTTCAGAATTGGGATATAGACAAAGTAGTAGAGACCTTGAAGACGAAGACTGTGAAGACAAAGAAGACATCAATTATTCTTCATCGACAAAAGGTTAGTAGGAGTTATGACTTTATGGATATTCTTCTATTTCTACTTCATCTATTCTTTCGAAATATAGTCGACTACTTTAGTAGTGATAATAGCGATTGAGATCGTATTCTTGTGTAACGTGACCTTGTGTCATGACCAGTGTTTGATCCCACAAATACTGTGAGTATAAGAATGAATGAGACAGATTCGGTGCCATGAGTCCATTGCAATAGTTTGCTTGCAAACTGTTAGTTGGATATGGATGAATCTAAAGGAGTACTCTTGAGCAAAGAGTCCATGGATCACAGCTGAGGACGTACACACGTCTAAGTTCTGGCTCAGCCCAGTACTTCCAGCGGAATCCAGATTTGACGAAATCTGACATGCGCACGGTTCACGAACCGGTTTGCGTACCAGAAACTCGGAAATTCCCTGAGTTCGAGATGGCTATTTTGTTCACGTACCAGTACGTGAACCTGACGGTAGTTATCTTGCTGGTGTCGGATTTAGTGAAGATTCTCTTAGAATTTCACTTTGAGTCAAATTCCAAAACTCCTTTATCTCTTAGATGGACTTGTGTAAAACATAAATTCTTTGTGTTCCATCTAACGATCCTCAATGAGTCAATAAAATAAGATTATCTCTGGTCTGTTGGATTTCTATCTTGAAGTGTTTTGGAGCTAACAAAACACTTGGCAGATAATGATAAAAAGAATTCCAATTGAGATTAATCTCTATTACTTGGTTGTCAAGTTTAGGGTTTCCCTAACTTGTGGGACAAGTAATTGATTGCTTTATTCCAAAGCAACCTATCTTATTGAGTGCTATAAATAGAGGTGTCTACGGACAAATACCGCAAGCATCAAGCATACGTGAAGGTCCTTAGGGAAGGTAGCGTAAACTCTTTTCACTTCGGTGAATGCTTGTTGTGGTATAGTCATCCTCTATAGGTTGCAGCTCCTCTGGGAACTCCCTACGACTATAAAGACTTCTCTTGAGAGTTGGGAAGCACAGGTAGGAGATTGAAACCATCTTTGGTTGAAATTGGATTAACCTGTAACCTTGGTAACCTGATCACGTTCTTGTCTATTATAAAGTCCGTCTCTTCTGATATACGGCTATTCAAGAACTGATGCATTACTCAACAAGGTTGGAAAGGTGGCAACGCACGGCTGCACTCGGTGTTGTAAGACCTAGTTAGCTCCAGTTATACAAGTTTCTTAAGTGATTCTTCGTGTATAACTAAGGTAGATACGAATTGGGCATTGCTTACTTGGTTTGCGTGTCAGCCCGATTTGTGAAGTAGATTTCCGTATGACCTGGATTTAACAATCCGAAGGAAGTCATCCTGTGTGTGGTAAACTGATAGAGGACAGTTACACCATACGTCACCAATAAGGTTGAAAAACCAGTATTGCTGACACAAGCCTTTGACAGCGGTCAAAGCAACTCCTAGGCCTGTAAAGGACGTCAGCTTGCAAGTGCGTGACGATCTGTGGGGGATCTAGAGACGTAAGGAAGGCGACAGTAGCCAATTCGCTTGGAGGGCTTGAGTTGGTCTCTGCTACATCCCAGACCGAAGTCTTATAGTAGGCTAGTGTTTGTAGTCAGTTTGTACTGGGCGGTGTTCAATCTGGACGAGGTCCCGAGGTTTTTCTGCAAGGCAGTTTCCTCGTTAAAAAAATCTCTGGTGTCTTGTGTGCTTTTACTTTCCGCATTATATTTCTGATTGTATAATTAAAGCACCAAGTAGTACGTTATTGCCTAACTTTAGAGTTGACTCCAAAGTACTCTTTGTCGAGGTTTAACAACTCCAGTTATAAGTTTGGATATTGATTTTTGAGATCGTCCAGACTTAAACCATAAGACTGATAGGTGCTTAAAACACCTACTCAAGAGTACCCTTTTCATACACTTATGTCTAGCTTATGCCTCGAAAATTATTTATATAACATTGTTTTCTATTTTGCATGTACATTTAAATCATATACACAAAATGAAGCAAAAAGAAGTACAAAGTATTGCTTGGTGACACCGGGAGGGAATGGATCAAAGTATAGAAGATCACAAGCCTTTATAGCATCAAAGAACTACTGGAGTTTACAGGGCTCCCGTCTTTTTCTGCTCAGGGCAGACACATTACTCATTAAAGGAAGTACTGGCGCAGTGGTAACTTCTGATCAGGGCACCTCCATTTACAATCAAAACCAGGTCGCCACAATTCTTCCACATACCAGTTTTTCTCTTCAGTTATTACCGCCAGTTCCAGACCACACCATGAACCAAAACAGACCATTGGCACCGCACCACTTATGCCATCAGTAGAACCATCATGGGTTATAAAACCAGGGTTAACTAAGGCAATGAAGAAGGTTTGGGAACGAGGCAGAGAACACAGAAAGAGTACTATGCCGTCAGTTACACCATGGATTACAGAGAGGTTTCATAGAGGAGGTGAAATTGAAGAATGGGTTCGAGGGTTGGCTAAGAAGAGAGTACATAGGAATGAGAGGAAAGGGCACAGTTTGTGACCAAGAACAGGACGAGGCAGCCATGACTCTGCACAGCAAACCAGGGTCTCGATGGATGATTGAGACATGAGATGGATGGATAAATTAGGTGGTTTATGTGATTTCTACTGTGAAATTACAATGTGGGTTTGCTTGTATGACTCAAAATTTGCAGGGAAGGAGATTGAGCAGCATCTAGAAATCAGAAGAAAGTCACATCTATAGAAACATGAAAATGCTCAAAAGATGCTTGTAAAAATGCCTGAACCAGTGTGTGGAAACTGGCCAGAAATAGTGAGCTGTTATTGCTGAATTCAAGAGGTTTCTGGTTGTGTAGTTGTATGGGGGATCGATGTAGTTGGGTCTTGTGGTTTTCCATGGGTTAGATGTGAAGAAGATACAAGGATGGAGGTAAAGGTGATGATTAACAGTGAGAAAGAGCTGATTGCATGAATTCTTGTTAGTGGGTTTGCTGTAGCTTCTGTGAGTATCAAGGTTTGCTGGATATTGTTGGTTGATGTGTGCTGGTATTTGGGGCTCAAGGTGTAGTTCGTGGCTGTGTGCTGAAGAGTTTAAGCAAGGAATAGAAGGTTGCAAGAGTAAGGAAGCTACGGTGCTGTGCAGTTTTGTGGTGCAGCTTTGGAGATGTTTGTAGGGTCTCTTGGGCATTGATTAGAAGGGTTAGAACCTGATTTCAGATGGACAACAGTGAGAGAAGTTAATGGTACAAGTGTGAAAATCCTGGACAGTTATTTGGTTGCAGGAATCAGGGAGGAAAGAGTCTATTTGTGCTGATGCCGTGGGTTTGCAAAAGTTTGAAGGTCTGGTTGCGTTTGTCTTGTTGTTGCTGGTCAAGGTTGCAAGTTAGCCATGGTTCAGTAGCCGTACAAGGGCAGTTAGCCAAGGGTTTAGAGAGGTTTCTGCATACTGATTGGGAGGAATCCGTTTGCTCAAGCTTGTGCTATATTGGGAAGGAGTTTTATTCCTAGAATTCAGCTAGAGAAGCAGAGTTTCTGCCGTCAGTTATCTGTGATGAAGGGTGGTAGATGAAGAGCTAAATTTAGAAGTCCAGATGGATGAGGAAACTGGGTTTTCCGTGGGATTCAAGTTTGCTACGATAACTGGAGCTATAAAAAAGATTTAGGGCAACAGAGAGAGGGGACATCTTTACATCAGACAGAGCTTTTCCTGGACAGAGTTTTGGAGGCGCAGGAGTGATAGACAGAGATCTTTTCCACCAGTTGGAGGCGCAGAGAAGAAGCACTTTTGGAGGCGCAGTCAACAGGAAAACTGCACCATATTAGAGTGTGCTTTTCCTTTATTTTTCTTTGAGTTTTAACAACTTATTTTCTCTCAAAGATTATGTTTTCCTTACAAGACATGAGTTGCTAGTTTTCTTTATTGATTAGGTAGGATTTCAAAACTCCCAGGAGTGAGATTTTAATCAATTTATGCAAGTTAATCTTTCAATATTTTTGTTTTGTTGATTGTCTTTTACCGTGCTATGACCATGAGATGTATGCTAGTTGTTCAAGTGGCCAATTGGATATCTTGTATGCAACTCTAATGCTAGTTTAGAGAGCTCTAATCCGTAATTGTTAGAGTAATCTTAACATAAGTAGTAAAACATTAACGTTGCGGAGGGATTCCGTGGACAATATTGTGTAATAGACAACCCTAAGTTAACATGCCGAACTTGTGAGCATGTGGTTAGGATCAACCCGATTCATAGAGCATATCGGTTAATTACGTTACACTTTGAGAACTTATTCAAAGTGGCCTAATTGGCTAGAAACGAGTAGAGAACTTATTCTACGAAGTGACCTTGGAATCTAATAGACTAGTTGAACTTGTAACTTGTCTAGGGTTGTTAACAATCGAAATTATTGAAGATTATACTTGTATGATTAATATTATTCATGCTTGGTTGTGGAGAATGAATCTTTGATCAATGCCTTTATTATAATTTGAATCACAAATTTACTATTTTCTGAATTTTTATTCGAACAACAACAATCTTTCTTTTCATAAAAACTTGAACTCACACCTCCTTGTGGATTCGAACTCGACTTACTCCACTACTTCTTAATTGAATTTGTGTAATATTGAGATCATATTATTGATTGGTTTGACACACCATCAAAATTGGCGCCGCTGCCGGGGAGGCAGTGGTAGTTTTAGGTTGTTATTTTTGTTTTTATTTCTTGTTTTTCGTTTCACTTTTAGATTATAATTAAAATCTCAATAAATCCTATTTCAGGTACTTGATCTCTGGCATCACAACGTTGGAATTACAAACGGTGTGGTATCACTACACGCGGGGGGAAAATACTACAAGAACCTCAAATAGAAGAGATGGATGCGAATGGCAACCCTCTTGTACCTCCACATGTACCAAATCCTCCACCACCCCCACCACCCGCAAAAACACTCAAGGAGCTTACATCACCAAACTTGGACGAGCAACCTTTTTGTGTACGGCTGGATGGTTCCATTGAGTTGAAGCCGCAATTGGTTCACTTGTTGCCCAAGTTCAATGGGTTAGCAGGAGAAGACCCCAACCGTCATTTGCAATCGTTTCATCGTATTGTGATCAGTTTAAAGCAAGGTGCAGCGGATTCTGATCAAGTTATGTTGGCGGCCTTTCCATTTTCATTATGCGGTGCTACGGAAGAATGGTTATATTATCTTCCTCCTGGAAGTATTCCAACTTGGACGGCAATGAAGAAGGCATTCTTGGAGAAGTACTTTCCAGCATCAAAAACAACATTGATTCGTAAGGAGATATGTGGTGTTAGGCAGATGACCGGGGAGACTCTCTATGAGTATTTGGAACGTTACAAGAGGTTGTTAGCTAGCTGTTCACATCACCAAATCAGCGAGCAACTCATTGTACAATACTTCTACGAAGGATTGCTTCCAAGTGAGACATTTAGTTGATGCGGCAAGTGGTGGTGCACTAACCAACAAGACCATTGAACAAGCTACAAATTTGATTGAAAGCATGGCTGCAAACACGCAACAATTCTACACTAGAGGTGATCAAATGGTAAGAAAGGTTAATGAGGTGAGTGATTCTTCACACTTTGAACATAGAATGAGCAACATTGAGAAGATGATGCAACAAATGGCGTCGGTTATTCTTCCATCATATGATGGGAATGTAGAACAAGCAAATGCCATGTATCAAAATCAGCAGCGTCCGAGATATGATCCATACTCTAGTACGTACAATCCGGGGTGGAGAGGTCATCCTAATTTCAGCTACGCCAACAACAATCTGCGGTTCAAAATCCTTCATTCAAGCAACATGGTGGTTCTTCATTCTTCCAGAAACCACAACAAGAACCTCAAGGTACAAGTGTGGATGATAAATTGAACCTTATTCTCACTACATTGACACAAGATAGGCAAAAATCAGAGATGGCAATGAAAGATGTGCAAAATCAAGTTAGCCAACTAGCCAATGACATCAACATGTTGAAAGTAAAAGCATCGGATGCACTTCCCTCTCAACCCTTGATTCCAAGAGAGAATGTCAGTGCTTTGACATTACGAAGTGGGAAGCAACTTGAGCAACAAGAACGGGAACAACCACAACGGGAGAACCATGAATCTGTTTTGGAACCGGATAATGAAGAGGACAAGGACAATGCAGCCCCTAAAAAGGCCGATATGGTAACAAATTCTAATTCTAAACCTTTTGTTCCTTCTCATGCAACTCTTCCACCTTTTCCTAGCAGGTTCAAGAAGGCAAAGAAAGAGATGCAAGACAGCGATATTTGGGAGATCCTCAAAAAGGTTCTTGTAAACATTCCACTCGTTGATTTAATAAGGCAAGTTCCTCGTTATGCAAAGTGTCTAAAGAAATTGTTAACTAACAAGCAAAAGCTTGCCGGGAATGAAGTTATGAGTGTGGGGAAGAGCGCCTCGGCGTTTCTTGAAAAGAAACTACCACCTAAATTGAAAGACCCCGGTAGTTTTACTATACCATGCACAATTGGTAAGATAAGATTTAATAGAGCTTTGTTAGATCTAGGAGCCTCCGTCAATGTTATGCCTACTTCTATTTATGAATCTCTTGATCTTGTTCCTCTTAAGGAGACGGGTGTTATTATTGAACTTGCAAACAGGTCTTACGCTTACCCGAAAGGGATTGTTGAGAATGTTTTAGTGCAGGTAAATGAATTGGTGTTTCCCGCGGATTTCTATGTACTTGATATGGAGAATTCATCCGGTTCTACACCCTTGTTGTTGGGTAGACCATTTATGAGTACTGCTGGAGCAAAGATTGATGTCCAAAATGGTTCCTTGACATTGGAGTTCGATGAGGAAGTCATCCGCTTCAATATATTTAATTCAATGAGGTATCCAAGTGATGTGAGTTCTTGCTTTTCAGCTGAATTGATTGAGAAAGGCTAGAGAGGAGGTACTACGTCAAGCTAAGGACGTTAAACGAGGCGCTTGTTGGGAGGCAACCCAATGATTGTGCTTAATGGGAGTCAACCCATTCGATTTCGCTTGGTGGGAGTCAACCCACCAGATTTCTACCCATACTTGAATTCCATTGGATGAGTCAATCCACATTGAGGACAATGTAGAGTTCAAGTGTGGGGGAGAGGTAAGTATTTCTTTCTTTCTCTATCTCAAAAAAACAAAAAAAAAATGTACAAGGACAAGTATCTAGAGAAATGTACTGCTCAGGGATTTGGTCTTGGTGTGCTGGCTTTCACCACTTTAGGAGAGTTGGGTAGTGATACTGTGGAGTTCCTGAAGAGATTGCGCAACTACATGGCTAGTCATGATGCGAATGTCATAGTGGGTGATTTTCTTTTTCATAGGATTGGGGTTGTACTTCAAAAGTGGATTGGAGCTCAGCTTGTTGCCAAGCTTCCATCTAAATCTTGTAATCCTGTTGATTCTGATTCGGATTCAGATTCTGATTAATAATATATGGAAAAAAAAATTGGCGAAAAACAGAACTGCCAAGGCGGAAAAAAAAAAAAAATGAAGATATTGATTTGTGGTGCTTTGAGTGTGAAATTCTCTTGATTTGAATTGAGTTGAAGACATTGTTGCGGTTAAATGAGTTGATGTGTAATTGGCTTACACTACACCATATTTGGGGGGTAGCAACGGTGCTCATCTGTTGCGAAAAGTGTTAGAAACGGTGGCCGGCCGTTGCGATTCATGGTGTGACGAATTTTAGCAACGGTAATGTTGTCGTTGCGTCTCATGGGTAGCAACGGTACTAGCAACGGACCAGTTTAGTCGTTGCTAGATTTTGCCCGCAACGGTCAATTTTCCGTTGCTTAATTATTCCCGCAACGGCCATTACTCCGTTTCTGATTTCAGTAAGCAACGGCCTTGGGTCCGTTTTGGATATTTTCCAGCAACGGCTCAGCTTCCGTTTCTTATTTTAGCCGGCAACGGCGATATTACCGTTTCTAAACCTTGACCAGGTCAACGAAGATCGACTTCCCTTTGCCGGGGAAATTTTAGCAACGTAAATTGTTCCGTTGCTAAATCTTGACCAGGTCAAGGAAGACCGACTTCCTTTTTATAGCAACGCAATTTCTCCGTTGCTAAACCTTGACCAGATCAACGAAGACCAACTTTCCCTGAAAATAGAAATGGTAAAATACCGTTGCTAAAGTTTTAACAGGAAAAAAAAAAGCAGATTTTCCTGGTTTACCAGCCCTGGAATTGCAGGCAATCATACCCCTGCAATTCCCCCATTCCCCTGCACCTACAGTTCCCCAATTCCCCAATCATACATTCACAGAATCATACATTCATAGAATCAATTTCATTCATTCAAAGATATTCAATACCAAAATTTCATTCATACTTAGACAATATTTCATACTTAGACAATATCCCATACTTAGACAATATTTCAAGTTTACTTGGTGCTACACTTAGCCAAAAAAACAGAACTTATAATAACGAAACCTAGCTAGTTTCAGACAATATTTCAAGTTTACTTAGTGTTCTTGTTCTATAAGACCTAGCTAGTTTCAGTACCTGGTTCTGTAATACTCTTCGGCCTGATAGTAGGTACCTTCCCATAAGCTACATCCGTCGACATGGTAACAACCTTAAGAATTTAAACCTGTATTGATTGTCCCTTGCTACTGTAAAATGTAGCACAACCATTTGCATACATACTTCAATATAGCAAGGGACAGTCAATACAGCTCAAATCAATAAGGTTAAGGAATTTGCACAGTAAGGCCTTGGCTTTGTTGTACCTTCCATATAGCTGAAAGTGCATGATATCCCTGCAATTGTTAACCATTGTATCCAATATTCAGAAACCTTAACTTAGAACAACAAAATTTGCCTAATTGATGTGATACTGGAGAGGTCATATACCTGTCATCCAAATGCATTCTTATCCTTCACTGTACCCTAGCCTTTCCCTTTGCATAAGCCGCAGCACAATACCTCACACGAAAGTATAAACCAAATGTCAATATAGAGAAATTGATTAATATCAGAGGCAAAACCAAATGAAAGTAGCTAGATAAGTACTTACCAGGGATTGTTATTCCCCTGGGTGGCTACTACCGCTTCAGTGAACCTCAACTGCAATCACATAGATGTGTTCAATCATACATGTTTAAGTATGCATTAAAGATCACCAAGAAAATAAAAGACATTTCAATTCAGATTCTAACTTAGTTCAGTGTTAGAACTACAAACACGACATTCAAATAATGTATCTCCTACTTGTAAATAAAAACTGTAAGTTGACAATCCAGTAAACATTAGGCAGCTAAAACAAATGCCTATCACACTCAAGTGTAACTTGACCCAACAAAAGTGAAAAATCTCGCAATATGACGGTTCAGGAAACACTAAAAAGATCACACAATATCATATAGACAAGTAGTTCTCAAATCAGAACAAGTCGAAACTAACCATCACAATACGAAATCTATATATAATGGTTTATATTTCCTATGATCGTGCAAGTTAACTGAAATATACAAATTTTACAACAACAGAAAATGCCCAATGTAGCAGAACTTGCCAACTCGATCCTAATTATTAGAATACATACCCAAAGGTTTGATGACTCTGATCCATAAGTACACAGATCCATATCCTCAACTGCAACACAAGAACAATGCATAATTAGATATAGCAAAATATAATAATTAACAAGAACTGTAAGTTAGAATTGATGCAGTATTAGGCAGAAAGTATAAACTGAAGTATAAACTGAAGTTCAATATCGAGAAATTATAACTAAGTAGTACTACAAGCAAAAACAAATGAAGCTATCTAAGTACTTACCAGGGAATGATATTCCCCGGGTGGCTACTACCGCTTCAGTGAACCTCAACTGCAGTCACCTGCATCATCACATTATAACAGAACACAAACATATACAAAAAAAAAACACACATCATTTAAAACATTCAATTTAACCCCCAAAATGTGTTCTCCAAAAAAGTGCAAAACAAAAAAAGACTAGAAGCAGAATGTCATCCAGCAACACTTTCACATGACTAGGCAATAATCATTCTAACTGGAACACCTTCCTCATATGATCTTCTCTGCTTTCTGTTGGTCCAGGTTGTTCTCATTCTCACAGAACACTTTCCAGTCCTCTTCTTTAATATTTGGAGGAACAAATAAAAGCCTTTCTTCTTGTGTAGAATGTTTTTCTCCAATGCTATAAAAGCCTGGTAAGTTTGCATTTGTAGTTCTCTCCAGACATCTTCCTTATACTTGCGTGGCACTTGTTTTTCTTCATCGACCTCCACTGGAGCCATAATTACCTGTAATTAAGAGGGAGGAAGACATAAGCACATTACAGATTTAGGTCTGAAAGTCATCCAACCCTTATCAACAGTACATGGCATATTTGAATTACCCTACAATAGCAACATAACAATCAAAAAACACTCAATGTCCTAACATCTGTATGTTTTCGACAAGTTGGGCACATGATCCATTTATTTGGTGACTTTTCATGGAAAACTGATCTCTCTATCATAGCAACCAAACTTGCAAAGCAGTATCCAGAGATATACGCACTTAGGAAAAAAAAAAGTCAATTAATCTGAGATATATGTAAAAGCTTAGAATCCTGAAAGACTTACACCTACAACAAGTAACATGCCCACACTGGAAAACCATTTTCTGAACTTACAGCATCAAGAGAAATATCATACACACTGAATCATAAACATACTTAACATACACAAAAAACTAAATAACTGAATCATGAACTAACATAAACAACAACAGTAGTAACAAAACCTAAAAGAAAAGATTTATACCAACACCACCAGTATCGACAACACCAGAATCAAGAACTGCAGTACCAACAACACTAGATCATCACCAACAGCTAAACCTAAAATCATTGAATACCCAAAGACCCAAATACCCAAACAAACCTAAAATCAACAGCAGCTTAAATCATTGAATACCCAAATCAAAAACCTAAAAACAACTTAATTAGATCTATAACCAACAACATAAATTAGGGTTTTTTTATACCTAGTTCTTCCAGCAGCAGTATCAACAGCAGTACCTAAACAAAAAAACGAAAAATCATCAGATCTATAACCAATAGCAAAATTAGGGTTCTTAGAAAATATACGAAAAAAATTTGGGTTTTGAGAAATTAGGGATTCTTACGCAGAGAGAATCGACGAGAATCACTAACTCAGGGTTTTGAGAGAGGGATTTGAGAGAACTTAGGTTTTTGAGAAAGGGTTTGAGAACTGAAATCGAGTGAAGGAATGAAAAAAAACTGAAATAGAGTTAAGGAATGAAAAAAAAAAGAGAGTGGGAATGGGATAAGAACTGAAATCGAGTGCAGCAGCAATTTCACTTCCCTAATTTCACTGAAATCGCCCTTTTTCGCCCTAAGCAGAGAAGAGAGAAAGAACGAATGAGAGAAATGAAAAAACCCTAAGTCTTTTTCTCCTCTTGTTTTCTCTCGATGGATAAGTACCTAGCTAGTCAGATGGAGTCAGCTGTCTGGTTGGTGGGCTGAATCACTCTGACTGAGTACACGTATAGATAAGTTATCAAAACGTGTTGGTTTAGTCAGAGAGGAGATCGGATCAGTGAAGTTAATGTCGGCTCAGTCATGCCGGAAAAAAAGGATCAGTGAGTTAATATGGGTTGTCATGCCGGAAAAAAAGGGTAAGTTATCTAAACGTGTGGGTTTAGACAGTGAATAAAATCACTGAAATGGAAAAGACTGGAGATATTCAATTCACCGTCAGTGATTTCTGAGTCACTGAAACAGGCTTTTTTCAGTCTTTTTGACGTCTAAATTCAAAGTGCCTGCATGCAACATTTAAAGCCATGCAACAATACCACTATATAAAGAAAGATATCTTATTTGGGAGATAAAAATTGCATTACAAGATGGAAAGAATTCAACAAAAATACAACTATCACACAGTCATGGCAATGTTATATCAAGTACAACTTGAAGAAAGAAGGAACCCTACTGCTGCTCGTCATTATCTGCAAGAAACTACTTTGATTGGGAAGATGTGGAAGAATCGTCTACATCTTGAGCTGTATCGGATCCCCCTTGACTCAGATGATAGGTCGACCAAGTCAATCGATTCCCTGGAAGCGGGATTTATCAAAACCCTTGCTGAAAATTGTGATGAGATTATGGACCCCAACAGCCGATTATAAGTGTGCATCTCAGTAGGTGTATTTGAACTTATTATAGTTTAGTATACTCCGATATCCCAAATTCCCAGATTTATTTTCTCCGTCTAGTCTTCTTAACTGGCTTTGCATTCCTTCAATTACACTGCAACATGGACTGTATCAAATAAAATCAGATGAATCATATGCATTGAACTATATATGTTGATGCATTTGTAAGGGTTACTCTTGAGGCAGAAATCGTATGATATCCAACACATTCATAGGCATTAATCTTGGATGAAATAATATTGCATGATATCAATACATCGGAGTACCGGAAAGAATACTAAAAAGTAAAATATTTTTGTTTTCTACATAACGGTGGGAATCATATGAATTCAAATAAATTTAGCATGAATTTCACCTTTAAAGCATGATCTAGTTAACATATTAGAAACAACATTTGGTCGCCATTGAAAGGCAACAAAGTTTACCTAGAGATGCTATGGCACTAGCCGCACTACCTAAACCATCGAGGGAAAATGATTTTTATTGTGGACTTTCAATTTTGGGCCCTTTAGTTCCACTGTTGGCCCAGGTCCACGTTACTCAATAATCTTGGTTGTTATTCCTTCACTCGACAATCAAGATCCGGGGTTAACATGTTTGTTAAAGCTCTCATTGGAGAGAACTCAGAAACTGGATGTAAACTCGAGTTAGTTTAACATGTTTGTAAATTGTAACTCTTTGTTATCGTAATCATCATCACCTAACTGGCTAACAAAGGTCTGAATCTAATGGGCAAGTTCCACCGTAGATTCGTTATCACAAAATATAACTAGAAAATTCTGCCAATGCACCCAAAAATTAAAAACAAAAAGTTATTTCAATTAAAACTTTGTAGAAAAATACTGCATGTTCAAGTGTGATTTATTTATGATTCTGGAATAAACAGTGTATTGCTTATGTTTGATCTTCGTAATTTTCTTGAAAAGAAGTCGAACCAAGTTTATGTGTTTTCAGTTTGGTTGATCTCCATGTATTGTTAAGATGAGCTGATATACCCGATTGAATTGCCAACCCGCTATAAATGCCACCGAACATTTGCGTGGGAAAAAATTACTGGTGTACAACTCTACCGATTATATTTGGAGTTTTATATTGTTTAGTGTACTCCAATACCTCAAAATTATTTTCTCTGCCCACATTTCCTTAGTGTTTTGTTAACGTTTTTGTAAAAGAAAGAACATACATACGTTAAGTTACAGCAATAAAAATGTAAAAATTGAATGGGCATTGAATGGAGTATATCGAAACGTAACATACTTTTTATCTTTTATCTTCGTAGAAATCATATGAGTAACATTAAAATTGGCATGAACCTCATCTCAAGCAATTAAGCCTGATCCAGTCATCAAATTAAGGAAACCGGACTAGATACATCAACCGGTTCCGAATGATATCAAAAGGCATCAGAGCTTACCAAGTGTTGCCGTGGTGGCAGCCGTCTCAGGTCATGCATTTATTAGACCATGTGCCGAACTTAGAGAGAGATATTGGGCAATCACGCATACAAACGTTTTTCGACTGAATTTTTTCAGGCATCTGGGCTTTCCGATTTTGTACCTACAATTTGAAGTTGAACTGAGAGAATCATTGTGGGATAGGGAGAGAGTTATTGCTGGGCTTGGTCCGCTTTGCTCCATATTTTTGGTTGTTACTCTTCCGCAAGAACAATCAAAGAGTGGGTTTAACATTTTTGCAGTTCTTCATTATCTAATTTACCGCATTGATCATCCCTTGGCCTTCACCACACCGCTCATATATCTATGGACACCGTAGTAATAACTACACAAAGAATAATACTCCCTCCGTTTCTTTTATATTTGCGGAATTATGACTTTTCTATGTTTCAAATTATAGGCGGAGTACAACTATCAAGAAAACTTTTTACAACTTATACCCTTAATTATGACACATAGGTAATTGTGTTTGGAATAAGACAAAAGGTAAAACAAAAAAAAACATGGAAAATTATGACATCAAAAATGTTTTCCTTAATCTAAGAGAATTGGTCCCTCCGCCTATATAAAAGAAACAGAGGGAGTACATGGTTAATCCTGATTCCCAGGTGTAACATAAGAACATATGGATGACAGCTTCTACCAATGTTCTACTTATTAAAGAATAAACAGCAAACTCTGATACACCAAGGTTGATCCTAGCAATTTGATGTTTATTTTTTAAAATTTCAAGAAACAAGCATCTAAAGTTTTATGGAACTTTTCCGGGAGCAAAAGAATTTGAGTTGGTGTCCAAAATTCAATGTATATTTTTGGGCAACGCTGATTAAAAATTTGTACAAGGGAACTAAAATTCTTTAACCAACCTACTAAATGTTTTCTTGTACGCATACTACATGAATATTTATTTTACGGTTTTAAACGTAAACTCTCTATCACCAATCACCAAATTAGCATCCATCCAGTTGCCATCCAAGTAACTGGCATGAATCAAATTTTCCTGTCAACTTCTAAATCTATTGTTCCGTGCATTCTACTCTCATGCAAAGTGAGTATGATTTAACTCTTGACAAATTGTAAGGTCGGTTCCTACGGAGCCAAGCAAATCAAAGCATTTGCAATCCCATGTGGCCTAGGAAACAAAAATGGGGGCAGTAGGAAAACTAGCAAATTTGATATAAATTTAGTATTTTAAGTTATTTGTGGATCCAAATAATAAAAAAATATTTAAAAACTAGATAAAGGTGTATGGTGAGTCTTTTATAGATTTATTTATGATTTGTGGGACCCGATTTCAATTAAAAAAGATTTTTAAAAAATTATTTAAACTACTGGAAAGTAGGAGAGATAACTTATCATCGATGGAAATTTCATTTGGTCAATGAAAAAACCATCGTCGATAGTTTTTCTATCTGGGTCGATACTATTTCTATCGACGATCATTTTTCTATTTGACGTTGCAAAGTTGCAAATTGGTGTTATTTGTGTCCCATAGAAAGAGGCCTAATGCTACTCAGTACTCACTAACATACGGATTTGAGCTTTTGAAATATTATATGCCACTAAATAATTTTCTTATAATGCTAATGCTATTCACTGTACAACTAAACCTGCATACGAATGTATGTCTTCAGTATTCTTATAATTTAGTATACTCCAATATCTCATATTCCCAAACTTATTTACTCCGTCTAATTTTCTTAAATGGCTTTGCATTCCTTCTATTACACTCGTATCAAATAAAATTAGATGAATCATATGCATGGAACTATATATGTCGATGCATTTTAGGGTTTCTCTTGAGGCAGAAATCGTATGATATCAGGTACATTAATTGTAGGGGTAAAAACCCCTCGGAACACGTGTCTCGCATCCAGGAAGCAGAACCACGCCGAAAGGGCTAATAGCGACGTCTTGGACCGATAAAAAGGAAAGAAGCTGCACTCGAG
>JAJJMA010145707.1:16624-43413 GCA_023529015.1 Papaver nudicaule
CAATAGAGAAGCGAGGCGGAAATCCAATTCCCGCAGGGCGGAAATCCAATTTCCGCAGAAAACTTTTTACGGAAATCCGATTTCCGCCCAGAATTCATGCGGAAATTGGATTTCCGTCCCATAAATAATACCGTTTGACCTTTTTTTCCTTACACCCCCTCTACACCTCAACATCTAACCATCAATCTTTCTATTTTTTCATGACCGTCAGATCCCCAACGACTCTTTTTTTCAAAATTCAAAAAAAAATAGCCGTTGGGATCTCTTCTATATAAGAAAATTCACTCTCTTTGACAAATCCACCCCAATCAATCTTGTTTCTATTGATTCTTTCTTTCTCCCTTCAAATTTTCAAATTTTTTTCATCACCAAATCAAAATGGCGACAATTACACCAAGTTAGAAGATCTAGCAATTACTTACTCTTTCATTCGTTGCCGAATGAATGGTATGGTGGGAGAAGTGGAACCTTGGCAACCGGCGTTTTGGATTCGTGTTTTTGATGTGTTCGTGAGAGTTTCAAACAATCCAAATAGTAGAGATAGAAAAAGAATTAGAAGGCGATGGAACCGCATTAGTGGAGACATCTCCGAGTTTTGTCGAATTATGAGAGCTATGTACCAAACAAATACAAATGCGTCACCCGAAGAATTGGTCACTCTATCTCTTGCTCGATATTATGAGCTCAATAACCGGGCATTCGTGTTTGGTGAATGTTAAAGATCGAGGATTTACAATGATGTGTTATTAAATGTTAAGAGCAACGTGATGGAATCTATTTGGCAAGATATTAGTAGTTTTTTTTTCATCTTTGCAATGTAGTCATGTACCAATCAAGTTAGCAAAATAAAAAGTACTGATATTAATTCCAAGTTTCAAGTTAGCAAATAATAAGTTTTCAATAGATTACAACTAAACTAAAAATCTCGAGCATTCGGGTTGTTGAGCAATCCAGTGAACGTTCCTACTCCCTCACCCTCAGCCATGTCCCAGTCAGCATTCGGGTTAGTAGTAGTAGTACTTTGTGGCCAAGGTGGCCAAGTTTGTTGCACATATTGTTCAGTTTGTTGCACAAATTGCTGGCTCCGATATTGAGATAAAGGAAATTGTTGGTAATCATGCGATGACTGAGAAGTCGTAGGTGCTTCTTGGGGTCGATAAAAATCTCCGGGTGGAGTTTCCCTAACAAAACTACTGGTATTACTGCTGGTACTTGCACTCTCATAGAACGGATGATAAGCTTCCCCAGGACCAATGTAAGGTAGCTCCCGACGAACTGAACTAGAGCTAGAAGATCCCTCCATTTGATGGTGGAGGTCCGCTGTATGGTCATACATAAAACTGTTCAGTGCATCATACTTGTTGGCGAGATGCTGACTATACTTGCACCATTGTTCCTGTTTCATGACCCCAATCGTATTATAGCATTTTGATATGAATAAAAACAAAATATCGCAATTCAAACATAAAGTAGTATTTATATTTATACTTACCGCTGTACCCACAGACGCATCATATTGGTGTACCTCCTTCATGTACTCCTCGCCTAGCATTCTTTTCATTGCTCTACCATCATTGCCACAAATGACAGCATAAGGCGGCTCCTCAATTGGAAACCGTGGATGGAGAGTTGAAATATACTCTGGAACATATGTACATTGAGTAAGGCTCGGTTGATCGCGAATTGGAGGTTCCACACGCGCAACATAGACATTCCCAGCATGCACAACTTTGGGCAAATAAGGTCCAATAGAATGGCTTTTCCACCATACATAAAACTCATCTTCTGTGGTCTCGCAGTAGTGCAAAGTATTGTGTCCACCACCCACATAATTTCCCATTTCTTCTGAGGTACCACTCAATTTTGGCGGTGGATCAATGGGAATTACTACTTTTCCCTGAGTCTGACGAAGACATCGTTCCCCTAGGTACATGAAGTATTCTCGGTCTATCGGATCATAAATCGAACATCGTTGAACGGACAACCTTCTAGCATGTGCAACATCTCCAATCCCATAGTAGCTACTACGATTCCACGGCAGCCATGTGATACCAAGTGGATCGAGAGAATCCAAATGGTTCCGAGCCAATACCAAAGAGTGAGGACCGGTATTTCTTTGTGATCCGGTACCCTTCTTCATATGTCCCTTGTCACATAATTTTAAAGCAGGGAAGAAATCAGGATTACCTTGACCCTCGTCTGTATTTGGCTTCAATACAGGTATATACGACCAAAACCAAGGCTGCAAAAACACGAAGAAAAAAATATCAATGATAAGAAGCGTTCAAGTTTGTTGTTGTATAAACGGGAAATGTTTACGTACCAATAAAATGTACCAGAAGCATTCCAATTCGCCGGACTTCTTGTGTGTGACCACATTATCCAATGCGGAATACAACCTTCCCATTATTGCTTGACCCCAATCGTATGTGTTTACCTTTTCCAAATCAACCAGTAATCTAAGCCAACTTAACAGAGCAACATCGTTCTTGTTTGGAAACAAAACATTGCCGATCACCCACAACAGAAACATCCGAGCAACGTTCTTCACATCAGAATCTTCCCATTGATCTAAGGGGGTCTTTTTCCATGTCAAAATGTAGTTTCTGATCAGACTCAACTTAATCCCAGATTTTCTGATTAACACATTCCTAACATAGTCTCTAGTTTCATCATCAGTAACCACATAATATCCTTCTTGATTAACCTCCGGACCTGTTCGTTGTTCTTCTTCCACGGTGTTATCTCTATCGTTTTTCTTTGGTGGTTTTACCAATGGAAGTAGAAAATCAGTGTATATATGGCCAAATTTTGCCCAATCCTCAGCTTTGAAATCGATCAAATCAATAAGTGTACCACTTCCAACAGCTATACATGCAAGCATAGTAAAATCCCAAGGAGTGAACCCAATTTCAAATCTAGGAGCATGAAAGGTATGCGTGGTGTGCCACCATCTCTCAGTAATGGCGCTTACCAATCTACTATCAGCACTTCCTGGATACTCTACTTTAAATATCCCGCCAAATCCACAATCATCGACGATTCTCTTACATTCCGGATGTCGACTTACAATTTCGTATAGTGCAGGAAGACCAGCGGCGCTACCTCGGGTATTGATTTGACCCTTGTCTGCTTCCGGAGGAAGTTTTCTAACATGCCTATCACAGTGCTCCGACGATACGATTGTAGTTGCATCTATAGTAGGGATCATGTTGAACAACAATTCAATCCTACAATGCATAAGAGCAACATCAAATGCAATACAATCAACAATTGTTAATCAAATTACAATATATATTCATTCTCAATCCTACAATGCATGCATATAATCATCAAATTCAAGCCATTTCAACATTTCAAGCAATTTCAACCTAAATCAATAACAATCACCAATCATATATAAGAAATTATGATATATGTATGTTAGCAGAACATCAAAGAGTTGTTTTGGTTGCAATTAATCATTCAAATACGTTCAAAATCATGATCAAACGAAAAAAAAACCAATTTAAAACCCTAGAATGAAGAACTCACCTTTATCAAAATTTCTTGATGAAAATTGAAATTGATTGCTTCTATATAACCATCATTGATTAGTGAACGCACCCTTTTGATTTCGTGGGTTAATTTGACTCCAAACTGATCAAATTAAAAAAAATTGTGGAAGAAGTAGAAGAGAAAACGAAGAAGAAGAGGAAAAGAAAAACTGAGAAATGTGGTTCAGGTCGCAGGGTTTCTGTATGAAAACCTCTTCTTTACGGAAATCGAATTTCCGCAGGTCAAAAGTCAAGCTTTGACTGTGCGGAAATCCGATTTCCGCACAAATTTTTTTACGGAAATCGGATTTCCGCACAGAAAAGCTGCGGAAATCCGATTTCCGTCTCCAAATAGCTAAGACCACCGTGGTTGCCATTTTTTCGCCATTTCTGCCTTCCCCTTTCTCTATTCAATAGAGAAGGCTTAGGCCACCATAGTGCTTGCTCTTACACCATAGAAATTGAAACCAACCAAAAGGAACATGCAAAGTTAATCCCTTGTGACAAAATCACTGGGCTTGCACAATGGGAGATGAAAAAGGAAATGCAGCAGTTTCTACCAGGGATCTCTAGCTGGTATCAGAGTTTGTTAATCTCGTTCTCGTATTCTCTGAAATGAAAACTACAATTTTTTTGGCCTAGTCTAAATGTTCTTGTGTAATGAACGAGGGAAAATGGAGAAAAAAAGCGCATGAACAAAAAACAAGAGTGAATATATATTTCTTGATTTTCTGCATACAAAGTGCTTTTTCAATCTACATTTTTGGGCAATGCCAGAACCCGCGGAAGGCATAACAAAAAAAAGAAACAAGCATTTATCTTACATGATTAATGTAGCATTCGCTAAATTTACCTTATATGGAGAAGCTCTAGTGCTCGCTCGACCCCTTTTTATCTACTCTTGTTGTTGGGTTTTAGCAATATAGCGAGTATTTCAGAGAACTGAGGTCGTTTTGTAGGACAATTATTCCAGCATTTCGTCATCAAAGACTGCAATGTTTGTGGGCAATCTGTTGGGATTTCGGGTCTTAAACCACATGCAGCAATTCCTACTGCTGCCTGAACCGGTGAGTAAGAGGAATATGCAGCTTCCCCTGTAACCATTTCCCATACTACCATTCCGAAACTATATACATTGCTCATCCATGTTTCTGTTACGCTCTCTGGATCACCTGCAATAATCTGTTCCGAGATAGACAAAGAAAACGATTCAACTCGTTGATCTACTCAACAAAATTAAAGCAACAAATTCAATAGGATGATGCAGACGTTCCTAATCTTGATTAGCAATGGAAGACAACATAACACAAAGTCATAAAGGGTGAACTCAATGGGATCCACCATTCTAAAGGAACCAGCACTAGCCCAACCAAAAACATCAATGGAGAAGACATTTTAAGCATATGTGCTTAAATAAAGGCAAACAATAAAGCGAATCCGAAATGATTCAGGCATGTTTTATCAAAAGAGTAAAACTATACGCTAATGCTGGAAAGAAACTATTGGAAGATATTAGCAAATGTAATTCAATATGTTTATCTCAATCTAGTTCATAGAATCGTATTCCAATTACGAGTAGGCTGTTAGTACAAGGCGACATAGATAGTTTACTGTTTCATGGATGCACTAAGTTTATTGTTTCAGTCAGATAACGAGCTAAATTGGTCTAAAAATAAGCTAAGAAGATAGGGGAAACAAACCTCGGGAGCTAACCATCGGTAACCATCTGTTTCGTATTCCATCACTTCCCCCATGTTCTGGCAGACTGTGACAATACCCATATCCCCTAAACAAGCATTTCCCTGTCGATCTAGAAGGATCCTGTTTGCGTTCAGGTCTCTATAAGCCACACCATGATCATTCATAAATTTGACCCCTTCGGCAACATCTGCCGAAATCCTTACAATCTCTCTAGCCAGAAGCTTCTTCCCCTTTAGGATTACATCATGAAGTGACCCTCCTTCCATCAATTTAAACACCACACATAACCCGTGATTCTCATCAATGCAAACTCCATGAAACTGCAGAATACACTTGTGCCCACACCTCATCAACTCCAACAAGTCTCGCCGAATCTCAAACTGATACGCATTTCCCCTTTCACACCCTCTAATCTTCTCAATCGCAACCCGTCTGCCATTATAAACACCCTTGAATGAATTGGGACTAATCTGGTCAGTAAACTCCACACATTCCGAACTCAAAAGCCATGAACTAATCTCATCTGCCCCTGACTGAATTGTTTGCCATTCATCAACCGAAACCACAAATGAAGATGTCGGCAATGGATAATCCAATCGAACATTCCGCATCGAATTCTCACTCTCAACACTATCATTATTCTGTTCCTCATTTCCAAACATCGGTCCGATTTCTCGAACCCCATTATTCTCCTCCTGACATCCACACAGACCAAATGGAAGCTTAATAGTACTAGTCCCTTTAGGTTTCTTCAACACAGCAGATTTCAATACCGAATCGATTCGAGTCTTGAACAATTTCTCCTGCCCTGATTGCACTTGAACCACAACAACACCTAAAGTAAAACACTTCTTCTCAAAAATCTGAATCTTTTTACAACAAATTGATGCATTATCCAGTACCCCAGACATTGTAGACCATGAAATTGATGAATTGCAAACAAAAGTAAGCTTAAAAACAGATTCTTGCACCTCATTATCACATATCTCTTGAATCAAAATTGCAGGATTCTCATCTACTGTAGCTTGTTCAATCATTTTCATATGAAGAAACACATCTTTCATATCAAATCCAGCTTGAATATAACTCAATGGTAAAGAATCAAAATGTTTTCTAATATTTGAGATGAGTTTTTCAGGAAGTTGACTACCTGGATATAGCTGAGTCAAGTGTTTCACAACACTACCCCAAACAATTTTTCTACTACTAGTTTCCATTGATTCTGCAGGATCTCTGATAGAATCAAATGAGTTCTTGATGTTGTTAAGCTTGGTAGCAACATTTCTACTGAGTTTCTGAAACTTCTTTTGCATGAGTGAATAAGATGGTGATACTGATGGTGATGATGATGAATCTTTACTATCTTGTTCTTGTGATTCTGATCTGTTCTGGGTTTTCATCAAAACTTGCTCTACCATATCTTCATCTGTACTTGTTCTACTCCCTGACCAACACTCTAATGCTGCAGCCATATTGCAAGAAAATGAACAAACCAACAAACAAAACAAAACCCACTTTACTAAACCAAACAAGAAGATAGAACTGGGTTCTGTTCTATGTGTGAAGAGTGAAATGGGAACTTATGAATGGAGCTAGCCAGATTATGCTAAGGTTGATCATGACTAGTACTGTTGTTGTCCATATGACAGAGGTGATGTTTGATGGTAAATTTGGTTGGTATTTTGGGAGACTGAGTTATGTATAACATTTATAAATGGTTTGTTTGATGTTGATAGTGATGAATGATTATTTAGTATGTTGATGAATAGAGTTATGGTCTTTTCTTTTACTTTTCCTTGATCTGTGTAAATTACATTTTTCTTGAACTGTGAGTTTTGGGTTCATTAAAAATTCATTCTTTGAAATGCAGAGAATTTTTGGTCACACACAAATTATTAATCACTGTTATGGTTAATGGGTCAAACAAAACGGGATTTGAGGAGATTTTTGGTGTTTGGAGGTGGGAAACCATGTGATGTGACCAGTAAACAACAAACATTGTTAGTTATGTTAAACTTTCTTTAATCACAGTCTGATTCCACGCTTTTTATACACCGTCTTAGCCTTTCTGGCCTACGCATTTTTGGCAAAGTCTTGCAATTAGGGCACTTCCTACGATGGAACCAACACAGAATCTGTTCATTTTGGTGCCACTGTGGAAAATGTAAAACACAAAAATGACCTTGCAAACTGTCTGGTGAGACAAAATTGGCACCGATCGACACCAAGTATACCGAGCGACGTTAGTAGTACTGTCAGCACCGCAGTAGTGCCGCCTGGTACGACTTGTGTCCTTTTTTTCCCGAAATTTGAAACTCAACTGTCACATTTTCCCCCCAATAATACCAAAATTTGGAATCTTTGCAAAGCACACCAAGCAATTCAAGCTTTTCTAACTCCAGAACAGAATTTCTCTTCTTGTTTCCAAACTTAATCAATTTAATCATGCCTCTAAGGAAGAACCAACGACCTGGAAAAGCTCATGTTAATCCTGATGTCACTCCACCTACTGCCACCCCTCCTACCATTGTCAGGAGACATCGTGGTCCAAGATTTACTATGGATGAAGATGAATTGATCTGTAGAGCTTACGTGCTCTTCACCAAGGACTCCATCTGTGGAGGGTGAAACACCCTCGGGACACGTGTCAAGATCAGGAGGGCTTAGCCCATCTGAAAGATGTTGCGAGCATGCTTCGAATAAGTCTGCAGAGCTAACTCGAGTAAGAGCCTGGCAAGAGAAGACTCGCACAGATAGATCGATGAAAAGGATACCAAGCCATCTTCGGGAAGAACATACTGAAGGCACCGCCTTACTCGACAAACTCTGACATCTCCACGATTGAGTAGTTTGTCTTATTAGGTGTAAACCACTCCTGGCTAGGCCTATATAAGACGAGCTCGAGATCCATTGAAAGGGTTGGATTTTTGGTGTAACCTAAGTCGTGAGAGTGAGATTAGGTTTCTCCTCAAGCTTCTAAGCATCATATCCATGTACTAATTAGAATGAAATACAATTTATAGTTATGCTCTTATCATTATTGTTTCTTATGCTAATTAGCTTCGGTGTTGTTCTTATTCTCTTCGTGCTCATGCATGAAACATATGTTGCTTCTATGACCATAGTTAGATTATTAGATCTGATGGATGTCGGGTATGAGGTGCTTATGCAGATTTCATACTCACACAGTTTGGCGCTAGAAATAGGGACTGATTAAAACAACTTAGGGTTTGCCTATGATTTATGGTTTTCAAATTCTTTGGGAAAATTTTTTCTAGGGTTTCCAAATCTTTACTTTAAATCATATTTTCATCGTATTTTCATTACAAGCTCCACCACCTTGGGCGTCTGAAGATCTTAAAAGCTTTAGCATGTTCAAGGTTTTTTGAGCAAATCATCAACATGATAAGATCGATGTTTCTTCAAGGAATACAAACCTTGAAACGCAGAGATCCAACCAAGAGTATAACAAACTTTTCAAAAGAATCTCGACAAAAATCCAAAGAAAGAGTAGCTTTCACTTTGGGATCAGCCATTCCAATTTCCAGGAAATACCCTTCAAATTTCGCGTACCAATTGCGTTAAGAAAAACAATTTAGGGATATTTTAGGATTTTTATATCAAATCCATATTTAGAAACAAGCGTTGCAGCTTTCATAATCAGAGTCCAGATTTGGAAAAGTAGGACAGCTTGCCAAAACCTTCTTATTTGGAAGGTAGATTTGGATAAGCCAAAAAACAGTTAGGGTTCGGTCAGAACGAGTATAATCAATCCTGCAATCTCGCACGACAGAATCTGTTACACCTACTAGGATACATGTCAGACCTAGTACACTGCACCAGCCGCCCTGGACCTCGAGGGTTTTTTGTTTTTTACAGGTCACTATCAACATGACTTCGAAATCTGATCAAGTGTCGAAGCAAAGAATAGGTTCCTCGAGTCATGGCACAGGTTCTTCGAGGCACAACACCAGATTTTCGACGAGCAAAGGACTTTCACCAGAGGTAGCAGCAAGCACAGTCCAACATAGGGAGTGTGTAAACGAGGAAGAAGTACAAATAGAAGACCTGGGACCGGATGGGGAAGGATTCCCAGTGGGTGACGAACCACCTCAGCAACAAATTCAAGAGGAAAATGGGGAGAATGAAGAGGACGACGACGAAGATGACATCCCGAAAGAAGTACTGCAGCACATCAACCCACCGAGGAAGAATCTACAAGGGCGGCACAATTCAGAAAACTGATCCAAAAGAACAAGAAAATAAGGAAACTAAAAAAGCAATTATCCAAGGCAACTAAGAAAGCTGCGGAGAAATCTGCATCGAACTACAAAGGGAGCAGTGAGGGACACTCTCGCCCACACTCTATATCGCGATCTATGGGACACTCGATGTCGAGAAGTAACACCAAATTCAAGGGAGACGACCCCAAGGACCCTGAGATAGTGATCTCGAGCAGAAGAACTGAACCCAGTATACGTCGAAAAGGAAGCATCATACATTTGGTATACGAAAATGAAAAGGCAAGGAAGAATGCCGAGACACAAGCTTTACAACAAGTCATGATAGAGCAAATCAAAACGCTTCGAGCAGAACTCTTCGACAACAGAATTCAATTGACCGACAAGATGAAGCTGACTCAAGCAATTAATGACGTCAACTATTCGCCACTGAGTCTCGAACTCCTTGCCAAGGCCATACCAGTAAAGTGCACCATGCCAGTTTTTGCATTAATCTTCGACGGGGCAGGAGACCCGACTCTGCACATAAAAATGTACCTGCAAGTATTCCTGGCTTGGGCTAACAGAGACGAGGTGCTTTGCAAGTATTTTCCTTCCAGTTTGAAAGGGGAAGCCTTGGCTTGGTACGACAACCTGACAGCTAGTTCAATCTCGTCCTTCGAAGAACTATCTAAAGTATTCATACTTCATTTCTTATACAACAACTCATCAAAGCCAGGAGTGGAGAAATTGTTCAGCATCAGAGTAAGACCCGAAGAATCCATTAATAGCTTGACAGACAGGTGGACCGCCCAGTGCGTGGAAGTAGGAAATAGGGCCTCAGAGAAAGACAAGGTGCGAGCTTATCTAAAGGCACTTGACAAGAATCATCCATTGTACGACAGGCTTTTCTCCAAGAATGTAGAGGCATTGCAAGACCTTCGGAAATATCAAAAGGAGCGGATCACGCTGGAAGAAATCAGGGAGCAAGCAACTCAAGGGAAGGAGGCCATATCGAAACAAGTGCACTCCATAAACAACTTATCACTCGAAGAGCGAGATCGCACCATGAACAATCAAGCAGGAGATTTCTCAAAATGAGAAAGGCAGAACGATAATGGGAGATATGGAAGCGAAGGTAAATTCGGTAATGGGAGGTATCACGATAATAGAAAATACAACGACAGCAGAGGAACTGACTCTCGGGGAGAATTTGAAGGCATGCCAAGATCGGGGTTTCCCGCATTCCAAGACAGAAAGTTGCCGAACCTATGTGTCGCCATCGAGGACGCCCTCCGTAGCATCGAACAATCTGAACTGGCAAGCGAGATGAGATACCCAAGAAGCAGGGGAAACCAACTAAAGCATACTCGAAACTCTAGATATTATTGCCAATTTCACCAATTCTATGGACACACAACAGAGGACTGCGTCACGACGCAGGACCAGATTCACTTTTTCATTTCAAAAGAAAAATCCAAGTACTTCCTTGAACTACCAAAGCCACCTCCAAGCCCGCCACAACCAATGGAGGAGAAGAAGCACGAGGCGTACGTAATAACTATGACCGAAGCATCCCAAGATTCGACGACTGCAACTCCATAGTTCATGCAGAAATCTGTCGGCGAAATCTCTAGGGCATCTATACTGATAGAATTCATAAAGAGATTTTGAAGGAAAAAAAATATTAAGTGTAGCAGTGAGAGGGCAACTGGAAAAGTGGCAGAGGCGCCCAGTTTTCTTTTCGGCAGCAGATATCCCTGGCGAAGGAAGATTGCACAATGATCCCTTAGTTATCACACTACATATGGAGGAAATCGCGATGCCTAGAATACTGGTAGACCCGGGAAGCTCTGTAGACATACTCTTTGGAAGAACATATGATAAGATGTTTGGAAAATAAAGAGCCTTGGTGCCTTCCTCGTATAATGTCTATGGCTTCAATGGAAAACCCTCGATGCCCAGAGGAGAGTTGTCGTTAATGATTCATGTAGGAAAGCTGGAACAACCAACATCATTCTGTGTAGTCGACATAGACTCTCCTTACAACGCCATTGTGGGAAGGCCTTGGCTACATAGTATCATGGGAGTAGCCTCCACACTGCACAGAAGAATCTGATTCCCAACACCACTTGGAATCGCAGAAATACTAGGTGATCCCACTGAAGCTCGTGTATGCAACGAAATTGATGTCCAAGCGAGAGAGCACCCGAGGCAGGATTCCCCAAACCAAGCCAAACACCCAAAGATAACAGAGTCCTGCATAAGGGAGTTTATAGCCTAAGTCGAGGCTAGAATGGCTGGCACCAACATGAAAATCCCAACAGTCTGCAAGCAAGGCACTCGACCTATCAATAAGGGAAAGGGTCATTGCCCCGAAAACAGAGAGCAATTCCTCGTGGCAAGCAGCAAGGTACTAATGCCAAGCAAATCAACTAGCAAGTCGAGCTCAAGCAGCATTGGAAAGGATACTCTGGAGGAGCATTTCTGGGTTGGGCCATACGTGATCGAAAAACCACTCGGAGTCGATACTTACAGCCTAATTAATCTCGAATGACAAAAACTAATCCCCAGTTGAAGGAAAGAATTTGAAACACCTTAGCTAAAACTTTTATATGTAAGCAACACATAAGAAATGTCAACACTAGAATGAAAGAATAAAGGAAGCAGCCTAGCCTGTTGTAGTTAAAAAATATTGCACTTATCGGCGCACTATACTTCGATCCAAACTCCAGATCCTACTCGGCTGGGCAGAAGTCCTACCTGTATAGGCAAACCTCAAAAGTCTCTCACGCCATATAAAGCAAATAGGCAACGATGCCATATATCCCCTAGTGCCTCGACGCAGTAAAATTAAAAGGCCTTAACGCCAAGGCCAGATGCCAAAACTAAAAAGACCTCGAATAGCAGGCACATAGCTGATGTTCATATATGCCGTAAGGGCCCTACGAGCTATATGCCACAGTCCTCTACCCACAAGACACCCCTTTAGCGGTGGGTACTTTGCATTTAGGCTACATAAGCTAATGAAGCATTTGGACCCACCACCACACGACCATGAGGACCTCTCTTTCTGAGGCGTCGAGGGGACGATAAATGGGATTAACATATACCTTTAAAGGTGGATGGAACCCCGAGGCAGCTAATTCGCCCACATTCACGGGAATGATAAGCAAATTACGCAGCCGAGGGACCTCCTCCAAAAATCTAAACATAGCCTCGAGGAGGGGCTAGCGAGACACAGATGGGTCAAATTCTAGGCCGCGATAGGAGAATAGTACCATGTCTAAGCTCCAGCTTTGACCGGCACTCCCCCATTGAGCTACTTTATTATCGAAGCAAAAGCATAGTAGCTACCCACCGTAAGTTCCCTACTTTACTCGGGATAATTGGATTATCAGAACACCACCATGTTCTCTTGGAGGATACCTAGTATCCTCGATAACCACCCAGTATACCGAGGCAAAACGGGTACATATGGCCTCGATAGCCTTTGTTTGCTTTAGAACAGGCAAGTAGCTAAAAGCCTTTGGGAAGGGTGATCTGTAATCCCCCACTAGCTTGGTTTACTATCTTTCACATCGAAGTAAGCCCCGGAGTTGCACCTCGAGTAACCTTAGGATCCTAGAATATTGCAAGAACAACTTCGTGCCTGATCACGAAGTTCCCAAGGAAAAATACAAAACTAAAGAGGAGAAACTCTAATCAAACAAAAAAGCTTCTTCGTATATATATTCAACACAACATACAGGCACAAAATATGGGAGATGCCAGGTACAAAAAATATATCCAGAAAACAAAGGAAAAGGCAAAAAGATTCGTTGCTAGACCTTGGGAGAAACTTCGCTAGGTAACGCAACGTAGCGAGGGTGGGATCTCCAAAAACCTTCATCTCATCCCAGAGCTCTTTTTCAACTTCCAAGTCCTCTTCATAGGTTCGAAAACCGGAGTGATCTTGTCTTGAAGGAGTGATTTCCCTCATGGTTTCAGCATTATCCTCGCCTTCTTCATCGCTATATGATGTTGTGGACTCTTGAAACAAATAGCTGCTCCCTTTATCAAAACCAGCGCCCATACCACCACCAGTGCTCCCTTCTTTGAAGTTCCCGAGATCATGTGCAGCATCACCGGCCACGGTGTTAATTCCTGTTTCGACATCATCCTTGGGACCATCTTTCGAATCACCCTCGGGATCATCTTTGGGATCACCCTCGGGATAACCCCCGGCACCTCCAGAATGGCCATCATCAGAATCATCGTCCAACTAAGGGATAAGGAGTCAGAGTTTAACCCGAATCACAGAATATATGTTCGTGATAACCAAGTCCAACTAAGGGATAAGGAGTCAGAGTTTAACCCGAGTGAAAATCCCAGAGAATATTTACTTGGGACGGTTCGCAAACCGTCCATCTGAATCACAACCAAAAGCATCGATTCTGAGGTTCACGTAGGGTACGCATACAAAATGATACTTTGGAACTCAATAGTTTTTCCTAAGTCACTGCTCACGAACGGTTCATGAACCGTCGTCATTCAGATTAAGGGTTTAACTTGGATCCGCTGGAAGTTCTGGGCTTCACCGGTACTTAGACGTATTAGACGTCATCAGCTATAATCCACTGGACTCTTTCTCAAGAGTACTCCTTTAGATTTACCCATATCCAACAAGTGATTTGCAAGCAAACCATTGCAATGGACAAATGGTATCGAATCTATCTCATGCATTCTTGTAAACTTAGTATTCGTGGGAACAAATACCAACATAACACATGGTCATGTAAACAAGAACACGATCTCAATTGCTATTAGTATCTCTACTAAAGTAGCCGACTATTTCGAAAGATAGAGTAAGTAAAATAGAAGAATTTCCATAAAATTCATAACTCCTACTAACCTTTTGTCGATGAAGAATAATTAATGTCTTCTTTGTCTTCAAAGTCTTCGTCTTCAAGGTCTCTCCTACTTAGTCTATATCCCAATTCCGAAATCTAAACTCCAGTAGGCTAAATCAATAATTGTGTTTTGACACCTAAAACTGACAACCAGCTTGACATACCAACGCTAGTGGGTTTGACCGGACAATGCCCTAACAATCTTGTTAATATTTTATGATCAAACTCATAAAATTGATTTACGTTTTTATTATATGATAACACACCGAAAATGTTGCTCTAGTCAGCAATTAAGAATATAGTTAACATTAGTTCCAAATGTCATCCTCGTACTCGTCCCCCACGACCCTATAAAAAAAAAATCTCCACCGAAACATAGTGGTTCGACAACTTCAAAAAAAGCGTCTTTTGCAGGAGCAACATTTTCAGAATTTCAACAACAACAAGATTATGTCAATGAATACTTTGAACATGAATGAGCTTCAGAGGAAGATGTGGGAAACGGAGTTCGACAAAGTTAATCTTCCACTTGTTCTCCCACCACAAGCCGCACCACCAACACCATCACCAACAACAGACCCAGGAGCAACACCATCGGCACTCCCCCCTTTTGATAGCGAAGACCTTGATGCCTCCTCCAGACCTAGAGGATGAGGTGTCCTCTTTCGCTTGGGGTTGATGATGAACAAGAATGATCGATCAAGAAGAAGAATGAATGAAGGACTTGAAGAAGAAGAAGAAGAAGAAGAAGAAGAAGGACTTGAAGAAGAAGAAAAGGACAGAAGAAGGACTCGAAGAAGAAGACAAGTAATTTGATTCTAGTTAGGTTTATTTAATTTCGGTTGTTTTAGATTTTAGTTAGTTTAACTTATGTAAATTATTTTTTTAACGTAAACTCTCTAGTTTTATGCAGTATTAAGTAACAGTAACAATATAATAGATTATGCTTCACATTCAAAACAAACATTCATAATCCATAGTTCTTCATCCCTACTAACTATTTAATCACTACTAGATATCCAATTTGTCTAAGATTTAAAAAAAACTAAAAATTTCATTGAATCGATGAAACATAGACCTCAAATTAACCTAGAATCGTCAAGGTTTTGTCTTAAACATGACGAATAATCAATATAATCGAAGGATGCTCCAATGAGGAGCTTAGTTCACTAAAAACACTATGATTTGTATGAAAAATACTCAATTTTTCAAGTTACAGAGACAAAATCGTCAAGGTTTTGTCTTAAATCATGACGATTGTTCTTGACTGTAGAAAAATCGTCATGGTTATGACCATCGACCTTGACGATTTTTCATGTTTTTTTTCCAGAAATTTCAAGATTTTGACGAAGGAAAAGCAAGCAAAAAACACCAGAATCGTCAATGTTTTCAAGGTTTCTTTGACGACTGTGACCAAAAATCGTCAAGGAAGCCTTGAAAACCTTGACGATTTTTGGTGAAGAAAGCAAAAAACACCAGAATCGTCAAGAAAAAAACCCAGAATCGTCAAGAAAAAAACTCAGAATCGTCAAGGTTCTAAAATTAATGATAATGAACAATTCTGATAAGTGACAATTGCAGCGGAAATTACATGTATAGTTACATTTGTAATTGTAGACACTTCATAGCTTATGTTCTTTGGATGGTTTAAAATTCATATTACCAAATTAATTGAGCTAGTTTGTGATGTAGATAGACTAGTACACCGCTGCCACGGTGGGGAGGGCCGACCGAAGAATTATAAGTGTGTGTGGTGGTGGCGGTGGTGGAATGTGTTGGTGGTGGCGTTGGTTACGTAATAGAGAGTTGGGTGTTATTAGTAAAAAAGGATAGGGAAAGGTAATTATTAAATTTAATAAGGACTACTTAGTAATTTATGGGGTATCCTACCAAAATCTTTTTTATCAAATTGGTTTAATTTTGTTATCATTTATTTTAAAAGTGGCCATTAAAAAGACTCCCTCCATTCGGACCCTTCGGGCCCTCCGGTCGGTCGGCCCAATAAACCCTTGTAATAACCTTGTAAAAGATTCCGTTTAGTTTGACGGAATTGGGTGTACAAAAGATTCAAATTTTGACGGAGTTGGTGCACGTGGGCCAATCAGGACAACCGTATTTGACGGAATTGGAAGATTGGTTTTTGAAATGTTTTGTCGCATTATATTTGGAAAGTCATGTTTAATGGAATGTTTTTTTAGAAGCAAAAATGACTTTGGAGAAGCATAAGTTGTTTTAAATAATCATGGATGAAAAAAAAATCACAATACCAAAAGGCTGCTTTCTTCCAAAGTCATTCTAAATTTGATTCCAAAGCTAATTTTCCTTGTCGAATTATTTAACCGAAAAGTTAAAGTTACATTTTTCTTCCACCCCACATGTGTTTAGGCTCAAATCTTGTAATTATTTCGGACAAACGATTTTGAAGAAATTTTTGTAGGCCTAAAATGCCATCTATCGAGAATCAAGAGAAAATTGAAATTATAACTAGAGGTTACCAAAATTTTAAATTTTATTTCAGATTGTCAAACTCCGTAAAATTGAAAGATATTGGTAACTTGGGTAGATTTTGGCAATCCCCTAAAACACCTTTGCATAGGGCCAAACTTAGTTGTACCGAATGCAAAGTTGATTTCTCAAACCTGTTGTCACACGAATTATTAAACCTCGCGTCATCACGGCATATCAAAAAGAATCACGGCATATTTGGGTTATTCGCCCATCCAGCTTGACGCGTTAAGGGGTGGCTAAATGGGTGGGTGAAAAACCTGTTGTACCCTTTCCCAACCGAGTAAAATGTCTGTACTACCCTTTACTATATGCTTTAACCTAAACCTACCGAATGAATTACTTCATTCTTCTCCTCCCCTTCTCCTCTTCCCTTCCCCTTCCCCTTTTCTTCCACAACCACCATTCTCATCCTCTATCACCACCCAATTCCACCCCTATCTTCTCTTTTACCACCATTCTCAACCCATATTCCCAATTCTATTCGGTGGCTTCTTAATTATTTGATTTCATCATCGATTATTCGTCGTTAAGCGTCGATTCGATAACGATTCATCGTCGATATAATGGCTCCGAAAAAGAATAAAGGAAAGGAGACAACACCCCCTCCTTCACCTAGTACTTCTTCTTCTACTACTACCCCTTCAATTCGAGGAGAATTTTCAGGCGAAGAAGACGACTCGGACCCAGAAATTCGCAATCGGTTCGAAGGAGATGATAGAGAGAATGCTGTATTGAAAGAAGTGGTTCCACCAGAATTGGTTCCACCAAATCCAATGGTTTCAGTGAGGTAATTCTCAAGCTTTATGTATGAATTTAGCAATTAGGGTTTTCATTTTTCGCCCTGAAAAACTAGGGTTTATGTATGAACATCCTAACTCGGTAGCTTATAGAGATACCGAGTATGAAAATTTACAGAGTCGGTGGCTCTTTTGCTTACCGAGTGCTTATGGATTATACTCTCCTCGGCAGCTCTTTTGACTTACCGAGTATGATATGTCATATCTGTAAAATTTTTAAGCTATAATCGGTAGCAACTTCTCCTGCCGAGTAACAATTTTTCTTACTCGGTAGTTCTTTTGGTTGCCGAGTATTTTTGTCCTGCCGAAGGGTTTAACAGCACTCGGTAACTCATTTATTTATCGAGCTACCGAGTATGCGTACTCGGCAGCTATACCAAGCTACCGAGTGTCAATTCTCCTTACTCGGTTTCTTTTTTGGTTGCCGAGTAAGTGTTTTGTGCCTTCCATTTTACACTACTCGGTAGTTACATGAACTACCGAGTGTTGCTAGACACTTGTACTTTGTTTTAGAACCTGATATCAAAGTTTTTCTTTTCTTTGTTTTGTACTTTGGTATACATTAGGGCCAAGGAAATTAGAACAAAGCGAAGATTCCACAACCCTGAACAATACAATCTAAATATCCAATCTCCGGAAAGTCTACCAGCACGAACTAAAGGGGGTCAGAAATTGACCGCTAAACACCGCAAACAAAAAGAACAGGAGGCTGCTGCTGCTAAGGCTGCTGCTAAGGCTGCTAAAAAGGATGCTAGGGCTGCTGCTGCAGAGAGATGGAGTCAAGATATGGGTGTTCCAAGTACAGGGACTTCAGGTGCTGAAGGTAACTCTATTAGAGGTGTTTCTAGTGGAGGTGGTGCAGGTAGAGGTGGAGCTAGTAGAAAACAAGCTAGGGCTGCTCCTGCACCTACAACTCAGATTGAACAGAAGAAGAAGAACCTGCTGGTCAAGGAGAAGATAATGCTGATAAGAAAAGTAAGGAGCACTTGAAATTCAAAATGATCGCAGGTCACGATGACGAAAAACCTCCTGGAACCCCTAACGATGGTGGTGAATTGCTTTTTGGTTACAAAAGCTCTTGGGCGCAAGCAATCTATTGTGTCGAGGTAAGAGGTTCAACCATTTTGTTTGTTTTTTGTTATTTGGTTACCTATTGTTGCATACCTATAGTCATGTTTATGTTGTTATCCTAGGATCATGTACAAGCAATTCGAATTCTGAAACCTGTATCTTCGGCGGGGAAAATGAAGTTGTTGCCCAAAGAAGATCTTTGTTCCGGAGCTCTTGCGCATGTGGAGGCCTCGGGGTTGTTGCCAGCTGTTGAAAACTCCATGATAGACCATGATAGGGTCTTCATATCAGCCCTCCTCGAGCGTTTTTATGGCGAGACCGACACTATACATATGCCATGTGGAGAAATGGCAATCACTCCAGAAGATGCACACGTTATCACTAAACTCTCGCCTGAGGGCAAGGCGGTTGCAGACGGCTACAACCCTTGTGTTGATTGGAAAGAGCTCAACCGTCTCGTTTCTGACTGCCTTGGTTGGAGCCCGGATAAGTATGTGGAGGAGTGGAAAAAGTGTGCCTCATACAGGAATAGACAGCTCGACCTTAAATCACTAAGGGATCAGTTTAGCGGAACTGCAGCGTGGGAAGAAGAGGGGTTGGAGATATCTAGAGAAACTTGCAGGCATACGGCTACGACGTACTTGCTCTATCTCATTGGGTGTGTCATCTTCCCCAACAAGACAGGTAGTAGGGTCGATGTCAACCATTTACAGTTGCTGGAGCATCTTGACAAGGTCAATACCTACGCTTGGGGAACTGCATGCCTTGCATTCCTTCTGAAGGAGATGAGGACTGCCTCGAGGAAATATACTGCTCAAATTGGAGGAAATGTTACTATACTTCAGGTAGTTCTATCACCATAAACCTCGATTCCCAATTTTGTATTTCGCTTGCAACTTCTAACATTTTGTGTAATATACCTAGGTTTGGGGTTACGAACATTTCCCGGAAATCAAGCGAGCAACTACAGATGATAAATGGAAATCGACTGAAGGTTATGGGAAGAAGTGGATATTCACTAGAGGTCAAACTCAGGCGAGAAAACACATCCAAGCACAAGAATTGATTGACCTCCGGATTCAGTTCGACAACATTACGGTTGATGACATTACCTTTGATCCATGGAAGGATAATGCGGATATAACCCGTGTCCCGCTGAGATGGTTTTTTGGGGGTTTGTGGCACCCTCTTGACTATGTGATGTATAATCCAACTCGTGTAATGCGTTAACTAGGGAGGGTCCAAGGAGAACCTTGGAGTATGTTGTTTGCCGATGGGTGGAACAAAGTTGATATTAGTAGATGCGGATGGTCAGGAGATGCAATCACGGTTGAACACGACAAAGCTCCAACCATAGAAGAGCAGTGGAATGTGAGAAATCTTTTTATGGTTAATACTGGCGAATGGGTTGTGGGACAGGCTGATGTGGTGGCCGAATACATGGAATGGTACCAGAAGGTTTCTCACCCCTTTGTGATTCGTTCCGATGGGAATCAGCCAATCTCAACTACATTACCTCCAAAAAAGGGTGGCGGCACAACTACCTGCGGGTCTCTCCTTAAGGGATTGCCCAAAGCTATGGTTGAGAGATTGGTACGTATTCTTGAGAAATTTTCTTAAATTTTGGTTTAAATTATAAATTACGGTTTAAATGTGTTGAATTATGCTTTGAATTTCATACAGAAACATAGAATTGAGTTTGCAACTACCGCTCTTATGGGACATCTCATGCTAAAAGAGCCTTTGAGGACGCGAAAAATCACAGAAACCTGTGAACTTATCAAAAATTTTGATAATGAAGCATATGCTACGCAGTATGGAGAGAGTAGTGAGCCATTGCAGGGGAGCAAGCGTCCGTTGGATTCAACCAGTGCTGATCAAGAAGACGATGCTGATGAAAGTGGTAGAGGTGGAGCTTCTAAGCGAATCCCGAAGATAATCCGTTCTAAACGAGGTCGTGGTGGTGGCCGTGGTAATTGAAGTAAGTGGTTTGTTAAACTTACTTCAAAAGATGTTGGACTTTTAATGTGTTTGGATTGCATTTGTTTGTTTTATCCCTTTAATGTGTTCGGATTTCATTTTTTATTACGTTTGTTACACTCTATTGTCAGAATAGAAACACTACTCGGTTGCTTAATTTTAATTTCTGAAGCTACCGAGTATACCTGGTTTTGCAATTGTCATTCTGTCTTTAGAAATAGGAATAATCGGCCACTTAGTTAGCATTTTTAAGCTACCGAGTATTATTGTTGTTTAGAAGATATACCACTCGGTTGCTTGTGGTTGCTACCGAGTACTGGTTAGAAGATTCAATACTCGGTTGTTTGTTGTTGCTACCGAGTGCCTAAGTTCAGTTAGAAGATACACTACTCGGTTACATTTTGTTGCTACCGAGTATGTATTGCATACCATAAAAGTTGGAATGACCCTCGGTTCTACAAGGAATATAAGTTACACTACTGGTTTAGACAAATAAAATTTCATTAACTAACAACTTAATGGATTACATTGAAATTAAATCAACAAACATTCCAGCGAAGGAGGAAACTCTTTAGTTCGGCATAATGTGGTTCGTACTCGAAATCTCGACCTTTCCCTTGTTTCCATACCTTCAAAGTCGCAGTATATACTTCATCCTCCGTAACATCTTTCCCAAGTTGAGCTCCGACCAAGCGACGAAAGTGCATAAAATCACGTGCATTTTGGTGTATGATCCACCATCGATCTGACAGGCCTCTTGCATCTCGCACGTATTGTTTTGGTTGAAGGTCGAAGTCTTGTTCGATATAATTCCAAATGGAGTTCCAGTTGATGTCTTTGCACGGTTTCGATATAACATACTTCGACCTATTGTTTTGTTTACCACGATTTTTTTGTAATTCATAATAGAACATAACGTCTTTACAAAGACGTAGATCTTCTTCCAACGTAAACGGAGCAAAACTAGCTTTCTTTCGTGTTGATGGAGGAGGAGATAATGGTTTTTGAGATGGAGTACACTCATAAAAGTATTCATGAACTAGCTTATGAGTGAAGTTTCGATAACGTGTACGAGGAGGAGATGATGGAGGAGTACCGACTAAAACGAAGTTTGGTTGGGGAGATGATGGAGGAGTACCGACTAAAACGAAGTTAGGTTGGGGAGATGATGGAGGAGTACCGACTAAAACGAAGTTAGGTTGGGGAGATGATGGAGGAGGTGTTGAGCTAGGTTCCTTCGGTTTCCGTAACAAAGAAAGTATTTGTTGTGGTGATCGAATGACCCTTTTGTTATTTGAAGATGAACTTGCCATTGTGGAAGAAGGCAAGATAGGATGGCTTTCAATTTTTTTTTTTTTAAGGAAATGGGTTTGGGGAAGATTGAATTTATAGCAACTACTCGGTGGCTTTGGTTGAATGCCCAACGGATATATATTTTGAAAAAAAAGTACACATTTTCAGAACGGCTAGAGTACTCGGTAGCTCGATTAAGAGTATACTCTACCGAATATAATTACTTCAGAAAATTAGGTACATTCGGTGGGGAAATGAGCTACCGAATATGAAGATTCAAATTTTTGGGGAAATTTTTAGGCACTTTTACCCAAAAATAGTGTCGTTTGGGGATATCTCTATAAAAGAAAAACCTTCTTCCCAACAATAGCCACACCAATAACCCAACTTTGTAAGCTCAAACCACTTACATGAAATGGAAAATCCACCAATGACAAACATTGCACAATGGGATGACGAGGAGGATGGGTCGTTGGTAGCTGCGTTCATCATTTTTTACAAAAAGCATCCAAATGCTGGTTACGTCTCGTTTTGGAAGGGTGTAGGGGTTCATTATCAACACATCACCGGGAATACCAAAGAACGCACGTGGGAGAAACTAGCAAATAGATTTGACTACATCAAAGGCCGTATGAGAGAGCATTGTATAATATGTCAACTGATAGGTTCTCCATTTCAAGACGAACACACTTCGGAAGAAGATGTGATATTATCTTCTCGTTTTCTATCATGATCCAATCATGGTGTATTTGCACACTAAAGTTTTGTTTTTAACAATTTCAGAAATTAACTTTCAAGACGCTATGGAGGCAGCGGAACGGGGCTCGCAGATTTCGACATGGATGGATTCTGAAGATGCTGCTAAAGCACTCAACGAAATTCATCACCGATTGGCTATTAGTCAATGATCCACACGCCACTTACTAGTTCTGTTTACATGCTAATCGGTAACACTATGGAGTTACCGAATTTAAATTCGGCAGTATATATGTTTTTACTGCCTACCGAATATATTTACTTTCAAATTTTGTACTTTATAGATATTCGGTAACTATATGAAGCTACCGAATGTACCTCGTAACTCTCAACCACAACGGTAATTTAATGACAAATGTATCCGTTGGGGCTGGTGCCTCTATTTAAGATTAGTTTCTGCACCCGTTTTTTCCACTCAACCAAAACTGATCTTGCCCTCTCAAAACCAAAACTTATCTTCAAGAAAAATGGGTGATTATATTTGTTTCACCAATGAAGACGAGCTTATGGTTATCAAATCGTTTATTCCAGTGTACCTTGAACGACCAGCAGAACGCCACTCAATGTTTTGGAAGAGAGTTAAAGAAATCCATGTTGAATTAGATGGGAATCCAAAAGGCCGTAAATGGAGGGACTTAAGCGACGCATTCGACCACCTAAAGATGATCTTCAAAGATTATATTCGGATTCAAAAATGGGTTAGACGATCTCATGGCTCCCGTTCCATCCAAGACCAAGTGAGTATTTTTACACTTCCAATGTTCATACAATATTGAAGGTTGTAACTAACTTCTATTTATCTTGTGATTCAAGGTGGCACAAACCAACGTACTTTGGGACATACGACATCGAGGCGAATTCAAGCATTTACAACATTATATGTATCTTAAGACGTATGCTCCGACATATCTCCGAGTACTGAGTTCTGAGGTTAGAAGGTCTGGTTAGAAGTAGGGATTGAGAAGATGAAACTTCCGATGAATTGTAGTGAAATAAGGTTGTATTTCCCTTTGGGTGATGCACCATTCGGTAAATCGGGTTAGTAAAAGAGCTACCGAATATGTACTCGGTAGTTAAATTATACTTACCGAATATCTGTACCAATATCCTGTACCAAAAATCAATATAATCGGTAACCCAATGATCTGCCGAGTATACAATCGGTAGCTTTCATTGTCTACCGAGTATGATTTCCTTAAATTTGTTTATACTGACTGAATACGTATGAGCTACCGACTGGTATATAATTAGCATTATGGAGCTACCGAATATAAGAACAGAAATCCAAACAAGTGCATTTACCATAATATGTTCCAAGTACAAGTTTCATTTAACCCAAAAAGCTTGCTCTAATCAAGATATATTGTCAATAAAAGGCCCAAAATTCATCCACACTAAGATACATACCTTATTCCACATCAGTCGTGCCGCTCGGAAGGGGATGTTGAACCTTCCAATCTTCTATGTTGGACGCATACTTCTCAATCCAAGCACTACAGTGGTTGTCTGGAAAATGGGTTGAATACCCTGCCATGGGAGGTAGGGGACAATCTTCTTTTAACCTCAAACCAATGAAATGGTCGGGGCCTATAAACGCTATGACGACTCTTCTACCCACGTTTTCCTCCGTACAAACCGATCTTGTAGGTACAAAAGTCGAACAATGACCTATCCCAATCGAAAAATAATGGACAACGCAATCGAATGAGTCCGCAATTAGATATCCACACCATGGCATACGCATCCAATACTTGGGAACAACCGTCTTCATATTCTTTCGGCCATTAATACGGGCAAGATCATCGTTGAATTGTTTCAATTTATCCCTACGATTACCTTCCAAATTCATTCCAATATAGAATTCCTTGTCCTTGAGGAGTTGCTCTCCCATCTGCTTCCTTGTATATCCCACTGGAGTGAGGTTGTCGACAAAAACTTGTTGGCGTATTCCAAGTTGCTCCACAACGACGTGAAAACCACAATTTCCATCACGTGGAACATCATCGATTGCTAAAACAAACTTCCGTACACATTCCGGAAGTTCTTCTAAATAATGTTGAGAGAGAATGGGAGGACGTACCGTAGTTGTTACCAACACATCACCAACACTCTCCCTTGTCGACGACTTTGGTTTCACTTGCCTTGAACATTCTCCCTTGTCAACAATGGGTCGTCCTCTTTTTTTTTGGAACCGGATCCGGTGCAAAGTCAGCTTCTGTGTGCTCATGCAGAGAAGGATCACACTCAGAAGAATTCTGCTGCTTTGCGGCCGAAATCTTCATATCCTTCAACTCTAGTCTTTCTAGTTTTCTTGGTTTAAGGGTTGGCGGTCTTCCTGGTGGCTTTTGCTTCATTGGTTCTTCATCTAAATTTAAGAAAGGGTGCATTGCCACCTCCAAGTCGTCGTGGAGGTTCTGCTTTTGAGAAAAATCATTCTCGTCGTACATTGTAGCGATCCGACGACACAACGGCGTTTCCATAAAAGCAACTTGGGGGTTCTTTGAGGGATTTGGAGTGAAAGATAGTTGCTTCCAAAACGGATCAATGTCCCTTATATCAATTCTGTGTACGTACTTACCAAGCTTATGCGGACAAGGTAGTCCGATCCCCGACATCGTCTTACAATTGCAATTATCATCCGGCACACCATGCTCCATATACCACTTAAAGTCTCTCATCATGTGCTTTATGGCCCATTCCGACACTCTAGAAGTTAAACCACGAAGAAGTGGATGACCTTTGTACTTTTTAAAATATCTTTGCCTACTCCACTCCATTTTTGCCTTTATTTTGGTCAAATCACGCTTGGTGAACTCGTGAATACCATGTTGGAGCGACACAACCCCATTTTGACCTCCTTGAAGAATTCTTTTCAGTCTCCCATGTTGACCCTCCACCACACTTGTTTCCTCGTTCTTATAGTTTTTATAATCATATGTCCATGCACGGACAAACATCTCCTTTAGCGGCAACCACTGTTTTTGACAATACTCTACTGCCAACTTGTGTTTTGGGTTCTGACTCCACTCGAATATCCAAGCCTCCAGGTTCAGCTCATACTCCGCCTCGGTCATAGACCAAACAATCTTATCCCATCCTTTTTGAAATAGCAAAAATAATCGGTGACCATCCTTAAACGCCTCCTCAAACTTTTTGTCCTCTTCCTCTCGTTGTGCATCGGTGAGTTTACTAAGACGTTCCCGTTCCTCTAATTCAATGTCCGCACCTTTTGGACGCCTTTTTGGTTGAATATGCTTTCTGCAACGCGCTCTGATGTTACACTGGATGTGCCAAGTGCAAAGAATATTGTGGGAACCAGGAAATACTTCTTGGATGGCATTCATCAAGGCTTGTTCGTTGTCCGTAACGAAAACGTTTGGAATTTCACCCGGATTGTAAAGACTCTTCACCTTGTTCAACATCCAAACATAACTTGGTTCGATCTCCCTATCCATCAAACCCCAAGCCACGGTGAAACTTTGTTTGTCCGATGTGTGGCAAGCAATATTGATCAACGGCATGTTGTATTTATTGGTCTTGTAAGTGCAGTCAATCAACAAAAATTGGTGGAAGCATCTTGCAAGTTTAATCATATCCGGATGAGCCAAAAAAATACGTTTCACTTCCCCGTTAATGGTTTGTCTTCTCATTGTGTAGTTGTGTTGCTCGCATAACCAAGCCGATTGAGACATAATCAATCGACCATCCCAATCCAGCTTTCTAAACATGGCTTGCGCGGCTTTAACTGTATTCAAAGTAGACAAGTTGTTGGGGTCTTGCTCCCTTATCATAGTGAGGATTTGATTACCGGTACTTGTGCCCATCATCGCCCTTACAAGATCCATTTGAGGTGGAGTCAACTTAGCATAAGCAACGTGCCCAACAAGACTTTCCGGAGGATCATGGTTGTGATAACCATTCATTACTTTCATTCTCCATAATTCATCACGTCCTAGATTATAAAGAAGCTTGAACGGACAATCGGTCTTCTTTGAATGAGTATCGTAGATCCTGTCGGTCTTCTTTATACGCTTA
>JAJJMA010145724.1:0-23785 GCA_023529015.1 Papaver nudicaule
TACTGAACCTATACCTTAAGCCGAAGGGTGTTCGGTTTCTAAAACCAATACTTTAACCTTAACCTATTGAAACGGTTCGGCTTCGGTTCGGTTTAAGTTCGGCTCGGTTCGGTTCAAAGTTCGGTTCAGTTATAACAAATCATAAATTCATCAAATTCATCTCAATTTATTTATTTTCGATCCTTTTTTATTTTCTCTTTTAACGATTTCATTTTCCATAAAATGTATTATTAACAGGAAGAAAACAACATTGAATAAATGAATACATATTCAATTCACAAAGATAAATTAGAGGTATCAAACTTTGACAAATCTATATCCACTAATACATAAATCAAATAGATACGGAAATTAAAATCGCAAACACACTAAATCGAAACACATACATAAATACAGAAAAGATGAATCACAAATCAGATACATGCATAAGCTTGGTTACTCGCTCAAATCCATAAATAACTTGAATTTGAGTAAAACCCATTCTTCAGCATAAGAAAAGAAGAAGAAGAAGAAGAAGATGGAAAAAAAGAAAGTTTTTTAACGGTGATGAACTAGTGATTATCGCGTGTGGTGATGGAAGCGCATGTTGCTGGTAAGACAAATGAAGGTTGATATATCTTAGTTTTTGTTGTTGATAGATCTTACTTCATGTTGTTACGGTCGTGTCGATGGAGGTTGGTAGTAAAATGAGCATGAGACAAAGGAAAAGAGAGTCGCAGAGAAGATAAACAGAAAAGAAGAAGAAGTGAAATAGATTTAGGATCTTACTAGGGTTTTCTATTTCTAAATATATAGTGTAGGATAAACGACTAGGATTGCTCATTATAGATTAGATGTAACGGTCTATATTGATCGAGTTTTTTTTGGTCAGTTTCGGTTAACCGAGGCAATAAACCTATACCTTAAACCGATACATAGTCGGTTCTAGAAATGAGAACCTATACCTTAGCCTAGGTTTTTCTGTTCGATTTTTTCGGTCCGTTTTTTTTTTGTTCGGCCCGGTTTTCGGTTCCTTCGGTTTCTTGTGCAGCCCTATTTGGGACTACAATATACAAATTGCAAACCGCTATAGAGTATGTGAGTGGAATTCTCTACATTTGGGAGAAATGAAGAAGTTTAGCTTTGGCCGTGGTTGTGGCCGGTTGCCGACTTTTCCACTTTTGAGGGAACTAAATTTCTGCCCGAAAGCTTTCGTGAATCCTGGGTTTCCGACCAGCGTAAAATATTTGTTTGATTTTTTTAGTTACACTCCATTCACACTCAACATGTTGGACATCCACTTTACAATGGTTAATTTTTCTTAGTCTTCCGATCTGAACGGTTATTTTAAGAAGAAAAAAAAAATCTAGTCATTGGGACTTTATCTATATACCCTTCTATTCAAACAAAAGTCATTCCAATCAATCTAATTTCTTTGATTTATTCTTCCTCCCATCTGTTACTCGAGTTTTATTAGCATTAAGTTCGATATGGTGGGAAATTTCACTCCAGATAAAAATCTTGCAATTACGAATGTTTTCATTTTTGTAACAAGCGATGGAGTTGTCGGTGCACAGCAACAAGGAAAGTAGTTTTGGCAACGGATTTTTACACTCTTTATCAGAGTAACCAAAAATCCAAACCATAGGGACATACACTCAATTCAAAATCGATAGAGCAACTACATTAGAAAAGACGTTGTGGTGTATGTAGGAATTCTCTGTGTTAAACGCCGGGAAAACAAAAGTGTTGCATCGTATGAAGACTCGGTAAGTTCTACTTAGTATTTTAAAGAAGCTATTATAATAATAATGCTCGTAATAATTTTTTGCTACTACTCGTACTTTCAAGTTTGAGAAGGTCGCGATCAACTTCAGAAGGAAAACGACAACTATTTAGGTTTGATGAATGTTTTGAAATAATGAGAAAGTCTCTGGTTGTTTATGATTATGAACAAATTGTCGAACAAAACATCGACGGCCCATACCAAAAATGATTATGCACCGTCCTGGCGTATATTCTTTACGCGGATTAATCGGAGACTCCTGAATCTGATAGACTGATCGACTAGTTTTTCAATGTGAATATTTAACACGGTTTATCTAGCGAATCTCAATAGTTCAATATGATTTCAGTTGTTCACTCTTGTGTTAAGACCATATCTTTGAAGTAGCTTTCTTCTATCTTTTAGGGCATCGATAATTTTTTTTTATTATTCAGGACAACTTTGTCATAAACTTGTCTCAGTCGGTTGATATGTTTATCGATAACAGCATGCTTCTTCATTTCCCCTAATGCAATATTTAGCATGTCATTCGAAAATTATAATCTTGCAAAGCGAGTGTAATTTCCCTTTCATTGTATCCTTGTAAGCTTTTATCAAGCCTACGCCCAGCTTGGTCGGTACAAGCTTTTCATTAACTCTACTCACATATTGCCTCTTGATAAACTTTTCTATATGTTTGGGATCGTTGTTGGAGTTCCTATACCAGCCTCGTCCATTTGACCAATTAGTTCATCCTCGTTGTAATCTTCCAGTGCACGTGTGGATCCATATTCATATACAATCTCATCTCTAAATGTCAAATGTGGCATAAAAGCCTAGGGATAATGTAGAATATTTCTTTAGTAACTCTACATGTGTCAAAGAAAACACCTCACTACGCACCTAAGCTTTTCACTCCATGTGAAATTCTTAGTAGTTCCATGCCACGGTGCATAGAGAATCAACATGGACTAGAGTAAAACTTCGATAAATAAATCGTGTTGGGGATGCTAACTTCTATTGATTTAACGAAATTTAAATTTATTTTAGAAGTGGAAAAGATATAGGATAATGACTTCAGAGTGGTTTATGAAGGTAGCCACAGAAGTTTGTTTGATGAACAAGTAGATGAGGAAGTCGAATACATGAGCAATTTATGCAACGCGGTCACTAATCTCCTTTAGATTTTATTGTTTTTTTTCATGGATTTAGACTTTTAATCTTGAAATCTTTTTTATATTTTATTGTTTTATATATTTAATATGTTCAATTCCATGAGAAACAAATCTAGTTAGAATGCTATAGAAATTATGGTATAAAATGTTTATAAGGGCATTTTATGTCCTAAAAGGTTGAGTCAGTTGAGTAAGATCTGACTCAAAAACCAAATACATTTTCTGAGTTGTATCCAGTCGAGTCAGTTGATTCGGGTCAGACCCAGTTAAGTCAGATCCAGTAAACAAAAAAATGATATTAATTAGTTATTTGATAAAGAAAAAATACCTTCTAGACATTTAGAATTGTGATTCAATTTATCTCTTCTCAATCATATTCGTCACTTCTTTCTTCTTCATTAACAACTGCTGGAACGGTTGGAAACTCTTGCCTCACGATTACCTTTAATGCTTTTCATTAACTCTACTCACATATTTCCTCTTGATCAACTTTCTATATGTTTGGGGATCGTTGCTGGAGTTCTTATACCAACCTCGTCCATTTGACCAATTAGTTCAGCCTCGTTGTAATCTTCCGATGCACATGTGGATCCATATTCATATACAATCTCATCTCTGAATGTCAACTGTGGCATAAAATCCTGGGGATAACGTAGAGCGAACCCTTGCGACTTCTTGTAGGGAAAATAAACCTTTGTAAAACTCTTTTTTGTCAATTCCCTCCTAATTACTTTAAACTTTGCATCTCCGACACCGATCACCATTGTAATTAATCTTTCCACGGCTGCATAAACACGCAAGATATGATCGTGCAACTATATCAAATACTGCACGTGGGTCTTTATTATCCCCAACATAACATCTCCGCGGTTATATAGGTAATGACTGTTGTCGCTTGTTCTATGAGCCAGAAGTTGATGATTCCACAACTCCTTAAATTTATCCAAAAGTTCTTCTGCATAACAAGCCAAGTCAGGGTGATTTGCTAGCATTTTCACTTTGTTTTCCAACCACTTAACTCCAACAGTAGATACTTGCGACCTTGTCCTAGGATAACTGATGAAACCATGAACGCAAAGGTAGTCGGCAATAACCATAGTACGAGTAGGCGTTACCACATAAAGGACTCCACTTGTAGCTCTTTCGTAAATAGCAGTTCTGACTTCACCATGTTCTTTTTGTTTATCCGAGTGACGTTGTACGATATTTTCCAAAAGTGGATGTTGGCACAGGCCATAGATGAAGGTCAGCTTAGGGTCACTGCAAATTCATTGTGAATAGTCTCTTGTTGAAAGTAGGTAAATGCCACACGTGTACGCAAGTCAATCTCCATCCGTGCATCAACTTGCCGCCGACTCGATTCAGTTCATTTTTGAAGGTTATGGACCCGCACAAGGATCTTATAATGTACTTTGGGACTGAATTATGAACTTAATATGTTAATAACACGTTTTTCCTTTAGGCAAACTTCTTCAATTTTAGATCCAATGTTTTCCCCTTCCGGATCAGGGTCCACCCACAAAACAAGAGTATTAAAATGTCGAGCATTTTCGTGTAAGGTTTTATGAACATCCAATTCATCCTCTATATCAACCTTCTCAACCCTTGTTGTAAATAGATCCACAGGACCCTTGAATGTTTCTTTTCTTGGTTAAATTTGAAAAGCGTAGTCTTTCTGTGAACCCTAGTAAAAAATCATTAAACATCGCTCACTCTTTATTTCATACTCAAATTGATGAACTTTACCTGGTTTTATGTCGGCTTCCGAGACTTTTTTATCCGTGAGAACACTTGAGATTTTCGCGGCGACTACTACCTTCTCGACAACATTTAACCATTTAAGTAGTCCCATAGTTTTAGGGTTTCGAGATTGAGATAATAAGAAGAAGATGAAAATACCGTATATCTTTCTCATTTGTAGAATATTTATCTAGTAACTCTACACGTGTCAAAGAAAACACCTCACTACGCACCTAAACTTTTCACTCCGTGTGAAATTCTTAGTAGTTCCATGCCACGGTGCATAGAGAATCAACATGGACTAGAGTAAAACTTTGATAAATAAATCGTGTTGGGGATGCTAACTTCTATTGATTTAACGAAATATAAAACTATTTTAGAAGTGGAAATAATATAGGATAATGACTTCAGAGTGGTTCGTGAAGGTAGCCACAAAAGTTTGTTTGATGAACAAATGGATGAGGAAGTCGAATACATGAGCAATTTACGCAATGCGGTCACTTATCTCCTTTAGATTTTATTGTTTTTTTATGGATTTAGACTTCTAATCTTAATTTATTTTTTTATATTTTAGTTTTATATATTTAATATGTTTAATTCCGTGAGAAACAAATCTAGTTAGAATGTTATAGAAATTATGGTCTAAAATGTTCATAAGGGCATTTTCTGTCTAAAAAGGTTGAGTCAGCTGAGTAAGATCTGACTCAAAAACCAAACACATTTTCCGAGTTGTATCTAGTCGAGTCAGTTGATTCGAGTCAGACCCAGTCGAGTCACAAAGATCCATTGCCCGTCAAGAATTTTGTTGTCCTCGTCGAGCCAGTAGACCTGAAGAATCCTTGATGATGAATTTATGCAACACTCGGTACTTATCTAAGGAACAACATGGGGATATCTTCACCACTTTTAACCAAGTCACTTCTGGAAAGTGTACCCCGTTTGTTGAAGAGACAGTGACACACCACATGACCGTAAGGGAGAAACGACCTCAGGAAAGTATGATTAGGGACTTCTCACCATGACACATCTCGAAGACAATTCGCCAATCAAGACAACTTATCTGCCCACGATGATCAAATACTCTGGAGGAAGATAAGAGAGGCCTATGATCATGTTGCAAAAATATCAATGGGGACTACGCCAAGTTTTGCATTACCTCAGAAGATCCAATCTATGATGTATTATTAGGAGGATCCTAAATCCACAACAGTGGAACGCCGACAGGTATTCTAAATTTAACACATTCATCAATATGTTTATTACACGATGGTAGAAAGGGCATAATAAGAATCAGATGAAGACATGTTACCCCACGCCCAAGGATAAACGACAGTACTGAGCAAAGACAAAGAGGTTAGCAACATCATCTTTACCTACCTGATATCGGTCTACCGTAAAGATTACATCACACATATCCTTATAGCATTGCGAAGCCCGGGAACAGAAGTCGTATCTACCTCCCTGTTACAACAACGACGAAAGAAAAGTTGGTTCATCTATCCAGACTGAGGAAATCTGAAAATAAAGAGGTATCGAGGAAGTCCAAGAGGAGCATTACATACTACCTATGGTTGGGAAAAACCATAAATGAAGAAGCTCATGATACTCGAGTTAACAAATACCTCATCAACAAGTAATATCAGATGCAATCCTTCGTCAACGCTACCCGTAAAGGAATCCAGAGAAAATGTGTAATCGTACAAGCAAATACAACACCAACAACGACCTTAGCATATCAGCAACAACAAATGGTGGCTTTGGTCTCCTTGGCAGGGGACTGGATAATCCTGTTTGGAAAAAAATCCCAAGTGAGAGGGACTTGGGGACTTAATACGTGCATAATCTACAGAATGTCTAAGGAATCTCCAAGAAAGTTTTACACGCTGTCGAAATTCATCTTTCAACTCAAGAATGTCAAGGCTTCTCTCAAGCAGCAAGGCAGGTATCTTCCAGAATATCCCAGAAAGATCTACAAATGCGGTGTTACATACTTCAGGGAACCAAGTAGGAAAAACGTACTAATGAGTGATGAATGGAGAAAATTTTTTACACATCATATCTTCGTATACGTCTCTACCAAAACATACTGAAAGGATGCATTGTTCCGTGTTACCATGGAAGAGAAATGGACAATACATTAAGGGGTGTTAAATCTGAAAATTCTAGGGTTTCGGATGAAGGCAACAACTATATGTGTTTATCACCAGCGAAATCAACTTGAAGTCTAAAAATTCTCCTTGTGGGTGAAAGATGAGTCTTTCATCTTCGAATGTTGAGGTCAAACGTCAAATTCAGAGATCACATGAAGATTCTACAACCTCTGGAGTGAACAACGTGCAAACAAGGATTTCCATACGGGATTGAAGCAACTCAAGCTCTTCAAAGCGGCGTCGACAACCTATTTGCGACAGCTCAGTTATCCAAGCCAACATGGGAAAGAAGTATATGGCCATAGGTGTCCTCAACTCCCTCGACCGCCAGAGCCATCCTCTCTCCCTCAACCGCCAGAGCTATCCAAACTCCCTCAACTGCCAGAGCTGTCCTCAACTCCCACGACCGCCAGAGCCGTCCTCTCTCCCTCGACCTCCAGCGCCGTCTGCCTCTCCCTCAACAAGCAAAGTTACGATCTCTCCTTTACCCCAAGTACATGATTCAAGACAACACAAGGGCGATTTCGTGATTAGTTCAGGAGGTTATTGTGTGTTATGCTCCATGAGAATTGAAGTCGTTTGCAATGTAGGACGAATTAGGACCTATGGTTTGTACAAAAAGGTCCCCTGGATGTCTTCTACAACATACTCAAATTCCATCAAGATCCGGCAAGACGTTCGGGAGATACGAGCAATACACTGAAGCTTCTGCAAACAAAAAACTATACACAAAGTTTCTGAATTCACGAAGAACTATCGGATGTTGCTGCCACCGCTGATTCTCCGGGGAATATCCTATCACTCAAGCTACTAAAGATTGAAAAGTTATTTCTGCAACTGAATCCACAGGGAATTAATAAGGGACAGAGAAGAGAGGGTCATGAATCACGACGAAGCAAATCGAAAGGAATCTGATTTCCCTGCGAATATTGAAATTCATATCTTATGAGGACAAACTCATTGAGGCTCATCAAGGAGCAGCAGGCTCAAGAGCAAATGACAATCATGATACTAAACATACACATTACGCCGCTGGAAGGATTATCACTTGCCATTTCTCCTGGGAATTCACGTGAAAGGTCTCTGCTTGGCAACACTGTTGGAATATACGTTGCTTCTAAAGCCTAAACTGCGTCGAGGATACTGCTTGGAGGAAATCAGCTAAGTATCATGAATTAAAATTTTATAATTTTGGTTAAACATGCTGATCTCTCTTGACACGATAGTTACTTGCCACCATGGAAACTATTAGCGAAGCCTTGACGATAGCCAAAATGAATCAGGATAAATCCTATCTAATTAATTACCACTAAGGGTAACATAAAGTATAACACCAGTAGCTTCCATAGTGTTAACACTTACATGCTAATACCAACATTTGTATTGGCCCCGCCAATAACAGTTGGTAACACTGAATTTTCTTATATCCTTGAAGGAAAACTACGTTTTCCTGATTTCAATGAAGATCCTGAAAATAACTTCTGCACACACTGGTGGAAGAGTTACCAATCACGAGTCTCCTAGGAAGTTTGAGTAAGAGCTAACCCCTTATCAGTATGCCAATCGCGTTGTCGAACTCATAACTAGATTTACTGACGCTGTCACTTAGTTTTTCGACCCGATGACTTATGTATATATATAAACGAGCAAAATATGATTTTATTACTGGCTTCGCCAGTTGCAGTTTGCCTGCCAGCTTCTGCTGCCAAGGCTATTTAAAAAAAAAAGGGGGTCCGGCGTCGGCCATCTGCCTGGCCGCCAGCGCTGTCGGGTCGTTTAAAAACAAAAAACGTGTTTTGGATAAGGAAAAACTTTTGGGCTTTTGTTTATTCTCACGCTGCCTAAAATGCATCATTATATTATTCTGGCCAATCACCATCATATGCTGAAAAGACGAGGGTACCGAGTACACCACCAATCTTTTATTTTAGTCCACCTATAAGTCAAACCTTGACCGGTTCCTGAAATCAAGAACTCAAGAACAAGATCTCTTTCAGATCTGATTGATTCACACAAGGGAGTCAATACAAGAATCCAAAAGACTCTGTCAACCAACCAAGTACAATACTTTAATTTTATAAGATGACTCAAATATAATGCGGAAGTAAAGTAAAGTACACACAAGATTTTGTTAACGAGGAAACTACAAACTCGTAGAAAACCCCCGGGACCTAGTCCAGTTTTGAATACTCTTAAGAATTAAGCCGCCAACACACCTACTCTCAGACTTCGGACTAGCTGGTGCAGACAATATGACCCTAATACGACTATTAGTCACAAAGATTTCCCCTCAGTATTCCTACGCCTCCAACCACATCAAGATGGTCACGCACATGTAATCCCTTACGTAAACAGACGCCCGTTACTGTCTTACGCAAGAGTTGCCTCACAGCCCATCGCGAGGACTATCGCTACCCGACCTCCAATCGAACGATTACAACCTTATGGACAACAACCAAATAGCGGCAGGTCAAATAGCTAGATGATATCCTTGGTAACTAACATATATTTCACCGAAGTCTTTTCACACCAAGAGCGAGGATATTAAGTTTACTTAGGCAATAAACACCTCGAGATATCGATCAAGGTTTCAAAACCTAAACTCCCGAAAGAGTAACCTTTTCGTCCCAGTTGGAATCAAGCAGATAGCTGTAGCAAGTACGAAATGATATGACCGTGAAGAACGATGTACCTGCAAAGAACAAATCCAATAACAACGATCTTGATTCCACTCAATATCTATAGTTTAGGCACACAAACCGAAAGAGGCTTGCTGACAAATCCAGGTTAATAGATAAAGAGTATGTTCTAATCACAACGATCTTGAGTGGCCTTATATCAGAAGAGAAGGACCTTAGAATAAACAAGATCGTTAGGTTTGATAGACGTGATAGAACATAACACAAGTACAATACAAAGAAGACTAGTAAAGATAAACTAGTTTCCCGTAAGAGGTACTTCTAGGCTTCTCGATCCCGAGAAAAGACTTTCACGCAATTCTAGACCAAGATCAAAAGTCAAAGGTAACTGAAAAGAAAAACGGCAACACAAGCTAACAATTCCGAAGAAGAGCTTGGCCAAGGGGATTAAAGCTTTCAGGAGAGATACCACTCCTATTTATATTGACTAAGGCTTTAGCTTTGAAATGAGGCAAAGTTTAATTTCGGAAATTCCACAAAGCACATTTACATAATAGTTCTGAAATTCCCCATTTAGTCTCATAGCATTTAATGAGAACTAATACTCTAGCATTTTACATTTAAGAAAAATATTTTCCATAAAGAAAATATATTTTCGAAACATGTTTAACAAGAGCAATCAAAGCAAATAATATCTTAAGGTATATTTGGATATTTCTTATTAATTCGAAATATGGTGCTTACCAAATATGATCTCTGGGAAAGATCTCAATTCGAAAACGTGTCCTTAGTTTCGAAAATCTCCTTAGATATTATTACTTCCAAATGTCGTCACCAGCTTTATAATCTTGATATTGCTGGGCTAACCAGACGAACCTAGGTGGAAGTGGGATCTGGTCCAACGTGGTTCAACGTTCCGCATAAACGCATCATAACAAACGTGGACAAAGCCTTGTGTGTTAAGCTTAAGTGAACACATTGGTTCAGACGTTTCAAATCACGCAAATAGATATACCATTGGAACTACGATGTGAGATTCCACGAGTAACTAGCAAAATGTTAAATCTCCAGAATTCTTGATTCCAATATAGATGTCACGTTAATGATATCCAAGAATTCAAATCAAAACATCAAATGAATAATCAAATGAATATTTGATCAAGTAGTAAAGCATACGAAAATTTAATCACATACAATATTGATCCGTAATCATGTGTCCACTAACTAGAGCGACTAACCATTTTCCAGATGATGACTCAACCTCACTTAGTTGTACATTGAAGATGAACAAATTCAAACTTCAAACCGAGAATATCAAACTCATTAATTCGTTGAAGCACAAATCAAAAATGTAGAGTTTGAACTTCGAAGTTACGCATTCTGAGTCAACCTTATTCAAGTTTCGAAACATACATCAGTTTTGGCAGAAACCAAATTAAGGTTTCGGAACCTAAAGTTCATTATATGACCAGAACTTGTTTAAGATTCCCAAATCAAGTTTCCATATAGTGAAACCTAAAGCTTGGTTTCGAAATCTAGATTATGTTTAACAAAACCTTGTTTAAGGTTTCGAAACAAGAAACACATATTAAATTCTCTACAAATGTTTGGTGTCGAACTTGAGAGTCCATGTGGTCGAGAACCGTTTCACCATCAGAGCTTTTTAGCCTCGACGCACAGGCATATATTTCCTGGTTCACATAAACCTTTAGGAAACCCCAGGGTCTTTTCGACCTTTTAAATCTCACATGGTCAAGGCACATTGGCCTCGATTCTCAAGTCATTGTCAGCCACACAAACATAGTTTCGAATCTGTTATATCTCATTGGTCACAATGTTTACGTTTCGGACCTTATGAATGCGAAAACCATATTATGGTTTCGAAATCAACGTCAAGTTTTATCAAAACCTACATTGAGGTTCAAACATTGAAAATTCATAAGTTGAGATACACAAATATGGTTTCGGAATCCAGAAGTGAGATACGGCATACAAGATGTTCATATACAAAATCAAATGAATGATTCAGAACTTCAGAGTTCAGAGCCAAACCACGACGTCATATTCGAATATCAGAAACAACAGTATTTCGAGTCTACACAACATAAGTGTAAGTCACGATCTCTCTTACATTGGCTCATATAAATGTATAAAATCAATCTGATAGAGCCATAGACTAAGTAAGAAGAGACACGATACTGTGATGGATCAAATCCCGTAGTACTACCGAGATAACATCACATTGCTATATCCAACTCGAAAAGGTTTTAGGAAAAACCTTTATATTAACTTAGAGACGGAGAAGATAAGAAAGCTCTAAGCAATATTGAAACGTCATAACTACACACTAATACCACAAGTGGTAAAGCAGAGTTATCATAAGACACTCTGATCACAAGTGATCAAGTCATAACGTAAAGCTCAAGCTGAGAGTTATTTTTATGTCTTTTGTAGCACAAGTGTAAAAGATAATGGAATCGCGTTATTTAGATTCACTAACCTGTTGAATGATGAAGCCGGATGTCTTCGTTTGATCTTCAATCTTTCTTTAACTCTTCAACCAGTGATTCTAAATCCTACCAAAATCTTCCACAACCTAAAGCTAACTCTCTCACATGACTTCACCTAAATGTGTGTTGTTTAGCGGTCGAGTTTTGATCACTAAAGTTGACAACTAAGCTTGACATACCAACACTTAGTGAGGTTGACCGAGCCATGCTCTAACATATGCTTACTCCGGAATAAATATCATTCCACACTAAGCAGGGTACTTAATGTAGATGGTGGAATTTAGAGCATGGGTAAAAATGTAAAATAACATGATGGGCTGGGAACAAGCCCATGATAAATAATAATATTTTGCATTACCCTAAAAAGCATGATAAATCATTACATAACCAGGAGAGTAGGACTACTGCAACTACCCTGGTTGTTAGACTAGGATGTTTAGGCCAGCACCATCTGATGGTCATACGCCGCCCTTGTTATGCTTGGCCATTACATGGTCAAGCTTTGCCATCTTTGGTCAACACCATCTTATGGTCACATACCAAATGGTAACGGAACAGGAGAACAGGGATACTGCAACGACCCTGATTGAACGAGGATATTCGGGACAGTACCATCTTATGGTCATACGCCGCCCTTGTTGTGCTTGGTCATTACATGGTCAAGCTTATCCCTTTTTGGCCAGCACCATCTTATGGTCACATGCCAAATGGTAATACATCCGGGAGAGCAGGACTACTACAACGACCCTGGTTAGACAAGGGATGTCTTGGATAATACCATCTTATGGTCATACGCCGCCCTTTGTTATGAGTTCCCTCTGGCCATTAGGCCAAACTATTCATGGGATGGCACTTGCCATCCCTGAACACTAGGCAAAATTCTACAAGGGATAACACTGGCTATCCCTAACCAAAAACACAATGGATATCACTGGTTATCCCTGGCCAAAAACACAAGGGATGGCGCTGGCCATCCCAGGCCAAAAACACAAGGGATGGCGTTGGCCATCCCAGGCCAAAGCACAAGGGCAAAAACACAAGGGATGCCGCTGGCTATCCCAGGCCAAAGCACAAGGGATGGCGCTGGCCATCTTTGGCCAAGAACACAAGGGATGGCGGTGGCCATTCCTGGCCAAAATACATAAGGGATGACGCTAGCCATCCCTGGGCAAATGCCTAGGGGATGGCGCTGGCCATCCCTGGTCAAAATTCATCAAATGCTCGAGGGATGGCGCTGGCCATCCCTGATCAAATTACTCAAGGGTCGTCGCTGGCCATCCTTAGGCCACTAGGCCAAGCAATCTCGACATGGGATGGCGCTGGCCATCCCCAGGCCACTAGGCCAAAAGCAACATGGGATGGCGTTGGCCATCCCTAGGCCATCAGGCCAAACAATGCAACATGGGATGACGTTGACCATCCCTAGGCCACTAGGCTAAGCAAACTAATATGAGGATGGTACTGGCCATCCCTTTAGGCCACTAGGCCAAGATTCACTGGGATAACACTGGCCACTTGGCCTAACCTAAGTCATAATGACAATCTGAGATATCCCTGACCGCTTGGTCAGAATAAGCTTGCAGGAAGTGCCAGCCTATGGTACGCTTTGGTCGTCTGTGTCCAAGTCTATTCTCATGATCTGTTCTGCTTATATTTTATGTAATAGAGGTTATCTCATGATAATACTACTTTAGACAAACACATGTTTAAGAGATTTCTTAAGTATTTATATTCTCCAAACACGAAGGTCATCTCACATCCTTATAATAAGTATTGCTAAAAGACTCAACATTCAGCGATGACAAGGTCAACAAAGTCAATACGAACTTACTCGAACGAAGAGTTACATACACTATTCAACAGAGATGTCAAAACGTGTCACACATGGGGGGAGTTACATTAGGGTTTTGGTCTGGCGGTCTACGGCAGTTGTGGTGTGACACCCACTTAGAAAGAGGTTATACTCGTGGGAATACTGGGTTAATGAGTAGTGGGCATGACTGGCAGTTAAGCTATCCCTCATTCCACTACCTCCACTTTACCATTTTCCTCCACGATTAAAAAGAGATCGGTGTATTTCTGAACATACTATAAATAGATAACTTCATCTGTTTCCAGGAACAACTCATCACAACCTATCTTAGTCTAATTCACTTTCAATTCACCTCGATTCACCTTTTATTTTCGAGCAAAACCTGAGATTAAGATTCAATTGAGAAATCCTTGTGAAACCAGAAAGAAACCATCATCTTCCTAAGTTATTCAGAAACCGCACACATATTACCATTTTTCAACCAGAAATACCTGATCTCACTCTTTCTCTGCTTCCCTCCCTAAGACCAACCCTATCTCCTCATCTGTGACCGAAGCAAGTCTGGAACGACCATTGTCTTGGTTTAGGATAGATTTGTTCGATTTTGATCTCTCAAACTTAAAAGTACTCTTTTGCAGTACATTTTTTTCCAGGGTAAAACACCTAACTAACTAAAAACGCTCCTATAGATAAACCCAACGAAGTAAGTACCGGGAATGTCCTAATGGTCGGGGACGTCTGTCCCACCTGCTAACTATGTCATGACTAACTAATTAAAAATCGGGGCGGTAGAACCCGCCTACTATGATCCAACTAACTAACAACTACCATGACCCTAATTATTAAATACTTAGACCTTTCCTAATGGTCAGGTACATAGGCCCCTGCTATTATATGGCCAGACTAACTAAACACACTACTATGACCCTACTAGTTAAGCACTCTACTATGATACAACTATGTGAGATGGTTAATATAACTGAATTCTACTATGTATCACTCTACTATGTGAGAATTCTCGGGTATTTTTTAGAAATCAGACTTATGATCTTTACGATCGGGTTAATATCTAAGATGAAAAATAGTTAAAGGCCCTGATACTACCACTTGGATCTGAACCTACATGCCAATGCTCACGATTTCGATAGCCATACCAGTGATTTAAAAAAAAAAAATCTCCCGGAAATTATTTAGTGCCCATTTTCAAATCTGGCATGATATTGATATCACCTGAAAAACAAAGCGAAATGAACCTATACTTCAGTGCAGAGTCTTAAAAAGATAATAGAGTTTCAAGATCATTTGTTAGTCCTGGACGGAATCACGAATCAATGATGAGTCGAAGAAAATATGAGGAACCAAAAACTTGCGGACTTTCTTGTTCTACAAAAAAAAGGCCTACCCACGGTATTTGTTCCATGATCTATGGATCAACTGGAGCTACACGGAATAATAAGCCAAAGTGCCAAACAATCGAAGAGGTTTCCACGGCCGTAGGCCGGAGTGAAATTTCAAAAAGAAAAGGAAAGATGTAGAATCTAGTGAATAGTCCACTATTTAGAGTCTAGTTTAGCCGCTAATCCTTTCCAAAAACCCGTTTGGTGTTTAGTCCAAAGGAAGGAGAAAACACGCTGACACACGTGTGTCGGGTCTAAACAGTATTTTTTAAATCACTGAAATACCCTCTGCTTCTTCTTCTTTTTCATATTCAAAGTGAGAGACCAAAAATGGCAGAGATTTAGAGGAAAAGAAGAACGATCTGAGTTTTTTGTTATGAGATCATCTATATCTATCACTTTATCTCGATTTCTACCCTCCATTAAAGGTTACAAGATGATGTGATTCTCTCCCTGTGTATATAGGTTTTAGTTTCGGTTTGATTTTCAGATCTACTTTTTTGTTAACATTTTTTGAGATGATATAAACGAGTGATGGTGAAAGATTCGATGTGAAGTGAAGGAGAAGAAGAAGATTTCGAGATGGATTTGTGAAGAAGAAAATTGAAAAAGAAAATTCGAGATTAGATTTACGAAGAAGAAGATACAGTACATAGAATATGTACTGAGCTCAGTACATAACATTATGTACTGTTAGAAATTCGACTTGGGATATTCTTCTACTTCACTCAGTACATAACATGTACTGCCCCCAGTACATATCATATGTACTATTAGAAATCTGACTTGGGATATATTCTTCTACTTCACTCAGTACATATCATATGTACTGCCACCCAGTACATATCATATGTACTGTTAGAAATCTGATTTGGGATTTTTTCTTCTACTTCTTCTTGCTTTCACGCAGTACATATCATATGTACTGAGTCCAGTACATATAAATATGTCAGTTAATACACCATTTCGAGTTTTTAGTTGATTTTTATGATATCTACTGATTTTATGATAATCCTTGAGAATTTTGATCATTTCATCATTGTAGATCTAGGTTTGTACGTTTTTATCGTCGTAGATCTAGTTTTCATGGGTTTTTCATTGTTTGTAGATATAGATTTAGGAGGGTTTAATTGATTTTATGATGCTCGAGTATGTTTTCTTTTGTGTTGATGGTTGAACCAAGGAAGAAATAGGAATAATAGAGTTAGAGGATGAGGAAGAAGAAGAAGGAACGAGAGGATTCAATGAAAAGCAATTTTTTCCATTGTAGGGTTAACATAGTCATTTTAATAGGTTTTGGACTAACGATTAAATTACATTTAAGACAGGACTAAAGCTTAACCGGGTATGAGTATTTTGGACTAAAAAATACTAGAGCCCATTTTGTCCGTTGACTAAACTTCACCGTTCCATTCCCCGTCCGTTAGCGTTGCTTCCCCGATTCCCAACTTTTGTCTCATCCGAGTCAACTCGGTGACCTGATATAAATTATACGGAGTAAACAACAACAGTCTATCAAGAAGATCGAGAAAGAAAAAAACGAAGTGAAATAGGGGAGTTTAGTTCAAAGCAGTAAAATCACAAATCCATCATTTCATTAGATAGAGAGGAGAGGAGAGGAGATGGAAGTAGAAGGATCATCAAAGAAGATGATTGCGACACAAAAAGAGATGGTTGAAAATAGGGTTCCATTAGCTTACAGAGATCAATGTGCACATCTTTTAATCCCACTCAACAAATGTAGAGCATCTGAATTCTATCTTCCATGGAAATGTGAAAATGAACGTCATGTCTATGAGAAATGTGAGTATGAACTTGTCATGGAGAGGCTATTGAAGATGCAAAAGATTCGTGAACAAGAGGAAAAGATTAAGCTGCAGAAAAAACAAGGAATTCCTCTCATTCCTAATACTGCTAATGCTTGATTGGATGGATCAGGTTAGTTTTCCCTTTCTTGTTCCTTCACTTTCATAATCTATGTTAGGATTCTAATATTGCTGATACCATTTTAGGGTTTTTTGGAGTGCTCTATTTGATCCGATGAAATTGTTTTGACTAGATTTGTAAGGTTTTGTATTAATTCTTAGGTCTACTTGTTACTCATCTCAATAGGATTTCTAGACCTTTAATTTGTCTTTTGATTATGGTTCAGCCATTGATAATCTTTAAATGGGCTAAATCTCTTGAATGATTTAATGAAAACCCGTCGAATGGTCATTATTGTGAATAGCTTGGGGAAATCTTAGACTCCTATTATGATTACAGATTTCAGGACTAGTAAGAAAATAAGGTTTCGAATGACTATGTTTTATATTTTAGGTAGATAGCTGATAACATTGGTTGAGACATATCTTATGATTGATTGACATTTAGTTTACCTATCTTTTGTGAGAGGAGGATAGTACTACAGGGCAGCCTTGGTGCTGTACTAATGAAATTTGATAGATTACTTTGAGTTAAGAGTTTATATCCAGATCCAAATAAGAATGGCTAGGAAACCTCGTTAGGATGGTGGTTACTTAGTGTCACTCATTTTTTATCTTGATATATATTTTGGTTGAGTGAAATGTCTGACCTAAACAAAATCTTAAACTTTTAGCTGAGTTGGTTTATCAGGACATCAAAAAGGCTAGTGTTGTTTTGGTAATAATAGCATGGTTGAGGAAGTGAAAACCAATTAGAATAGATTCACACAGTTGTTATTTTTGAGATGCTTTATACATTGAAGATAGCTTCTTCTTTTAGAAGCTGAGTATAATCTTTAAAAACCTGTGTTTGTTTTACCATGATCCGGAGACAAAATATGAATTCGTCTGACTTTTATTTTTAAATGAAAGTTTATCTGTCATTTGAAAAAGTAAATTATAGTCTTAAACTTAATATTAGTTCCATTAGTAAAAACCGGTGTCAACCAAACAACTACTGTGAATCATATCTGTAAAAGGAGGGAAGATATCAACATCATCAGTTGTACCTAAGTGTTCCATAGTTCTCGAAAATAACGTAACTATGACAGGTAGTTCTGTATTTTGTTATCCATACAACCATGGTCCATGGACAACGAATAGATGCAAAATTTATACATTGCATCTCTGCTTTACATATCTCTTGGTTGATCATTCTGCAATTGGTTGAATTTTCTGTAGTGCTCTAAGTTTCTTTTTCACCTGCTGTTGTCTCTTCTATAGTTAGGTAAAAGTGGAAGTAGTAGTGATGAAAAATCTGTAAAACAACAATAAATTTGAGCGCCTCTTCTAGAGTAAGGTAAAAGTGGAAATAGTAGTGATGAAAAATCTGTAAAACAACAATAATATTACCAGTATAAGCTATAACCTTTTTGTCTGTAATCCCTATTAACTTTAACAGTACACCATGTAATGTTTCACATCTGACATGATTTGGCGTTAGATGTTACCAGATTGCTATACAAGTTCTGGGATACATAAAGCAGCTGTCCTTCTAGGATGAAAGAGAAACCCTAACTAACATGTTTCAAATTACGTTCAAGGAAGGGAGACCCATCTCCTTAAAGCCTGCACTTTAGAGCTTGTAGAGATTAGTGGGAGCAAGATGACAAATAGGGTTCCCATAGTTCCTACAGTCAAGGATGAAGAGAGAGGTTGAAGTAGGTGATAGACATTGACCTGCATAACAATGACGCAGGATTTGGTGTCGTCTGTTGATTATGTAGGTCTGGTTGAGTTTAAACGGTTTGTTGGGTGCTTTGGCTTAAGTTCCTAAGTTTAAACTATGGTATAACAATCAGCAATCTTTACTGTTACAATATAACATTGCCAATTCGGCTATGGAACCCTAGGGAACAGGATGGTACTTCGGTTTTTTATATCTTTCTTCATTGTAAAATACTCTCATCTTCTTTCTGGAGTCTGAAACCCCTTCGTTTTCAATTGTGGAAATTTAATTGCTAATGAAACATTTAGCGTAGCGTGGGACAGGCCATCTTGTCAAACAGGTTCCTTTCTTACTAGGGTTCTGGTCCACTCTTGGTCAAAGTTAGAGTTGGTGCAATTGTAAACTATTGGGGCTTTTAAGGACCAACTCATATTAATTGTCTAGAAGGGAAAGTATAGGCTGGGGAAATAAAAGAAGTGTATCTCAGGATAGTAAATGAGAAACTGTGAAAGTAGTGCAGTTACGTAGATCCACCAGTCAAATCTCAGGGTTTTTGGCACCAGGTAAAGATAACAGGAATACGCAAGGGTTCGTTAGGGAACCAAAAAAAATGATAGCTGGTGTTAGATGTGGTATGCTAACTAATCATTTCTCAGCTGAATGCCACCGTAGATACGGAGCCCAAATTCATAAGAGCACATTGAATTGCTTCGAACCATAAGCCATGGAACCAGAACTAAGAGTAGTGCTGGAACACATTCTATAACTATATGTTGTTGGACACTAAAAGACCTAAAAAAAGAAGCTTTACCGTAGCGACTATGGTTTCTCTTGGGGTTTTGGTTTTCTAAATTTTAATGTATCTGAACTTGATCTGTTGGCGGCAAATCATTATCTAGAAAGAAGTTAGTCAACTAGCCAGAACGAATTCACTAGCCCACCTCCTCTTTGAACTGTTTAATTGTACATCAATATGGCATTATGGGAATTATTGTCACAACCTTAGTAATCATTGTCTCACTATTGCTTTATTTTGTATATACTTAAAATAACAATGGATGAGAATTGGTATACCAAGAACTGGTCGGAGCCTCTTTACCCTTGATGCTTCTTTCTTTTTAATCTTTGCCTATGCAATGCTTATACTTGTAGTGGTGTCAATCGCCAACGTGGGCGTGTTCTTTTTAAATGCCTGTAGAATGTCTGGCACGACAATGACTTTTTTTAATCTTTGCCTATGCAATGCTTATACTTGTAGTGGTGTCAATCGCCAACGTGGGCGTGTTCTTTTTAAATACCTGTAGAATGTCTGACACGACGATGACTACAAGAAAATTGGTTGACCACCATTTTGAAGAAACAACAAGCATGTTTATGAAAATTTAGAATTAGCTAGGGTTTAGTAAGGTTCAGAGGAAGAGTTAGATGGTTCTCTTGAGATACGGGCTTAGCTTATAATAGATGGTTGAGAATTTGCTAGAATCAAGTTAGAAATTGTGGCCGAGGTAATTTAAATTTATCTAAAATATTTTGGTTTCTGGTTTCTACACTTGCTGAAAGTCCAAAACAGAACAATTTTGTTTTTCTTGATCAAAAGAACAAGTATTTCATAGGTATGAACCTAATATTACATATCAGGCATTTCGTTTGTCCCATAGTTTCATAGTTGCCATGTCAGCCAACCTATATTGGATACAGGCAGTTGTACTTGTATGTATCAACCTATACCATAGAAACCTGATCCCATAGTTTCATAGTTGCCATGTCAGCCAACCTATATTGGATACAGGCAGTTGTACTTGTATGTATCAACCTATACCATAGAAACCTGATCCGTAATCTTAAAATACCTTTGTTTATGGCTTATTGTTCGTCTTTATTTTGCTTAAAGAACTTGTAATTCTCCAAACGCAACAAAAAAAATACCTTAAAATACCTTTGTTAAAATACCTTTGTTTAGGTGTAGGAAGAGAGTAACAAGCAGGAAAAAAAAAATTGCTAAGAACTCTTGGGGAAAATTGTCATATTTACGACATGTTTTATACATAATTTTAAGTAACATTGTTAGATATGGTCCCTGTTGACATATTGAAAAAGTATAACTGTACAAGTCAGATCCAATTGGTGCAGTCCATCTCTGCAAAAGGTATTGAAAGCAGTTGGAACAAGATGTGATTAAAAGTATTGGAATTGGAAAAGGTTTCCAATTGGATGTGTAGAAGTTTGCTACCTTCAACCAATGGGTCAATGGTTACTGCAAATAATTGGCCTAATTACCTCTCGAGTTTAGTTCACTTTTTGACTTGTTAGGTGTCTTTCCAATCAATTTCATATTATATTTGAATGAAAGGAAAAGTTTGAGATGGATCCCTAACTAAAACTGTAGAAAACTGGTGGGTTTTTAAAATGCATATATTGATATGTACAGCAGCCACTAAGTTTGTTCGAACTGGAATCTGTGTTGTGCATGGATCCCTAACTAAAACTGGTGGGTTTTTAAAATGCATATATTGATGTGTACAGCAGCCACTAAGTTTGGTCGAACTGGTACTGTGTTGTGCATGGTTATTTTTTTATTGTATTTTTGAGTTGTGGGCTTCTCAAGTTGTTTTTTTGTTCTTTTTCAAGGAAGAAATTCTCAAAGCTCAAAATGCTTTCTAATGTAATTATGTAATTATTAATTAACAAACTTTGGCTGGCTAAGTGATGGATTCTAGCGAGGTTTTAACATACATCTGCTCATGCATATAATGATAACCATCTTTACTATCATGTAGATTGATTCTTATTCTGGTTTGTCACTCGCCAGTGATTTCTGTATCACTAATAGAGGAAATTCTTATTCTTAACAGGGAACCTGCGATATTATTGCTGCCGAATTTCGAGAGATCCTTGTGTGTTTATTTGTTACCAAAATGTTGGAGCTGTTAGTATTCGTGAAATGACAATGTTCTTCTGTTTATCATTTGACTTCAGACTATCTGGTATCATCAGTTGGAATAAATAAACTCATTAGCCAGGAATATCATGTTCTGAAATCAGTTTTCTTAAATAACAATCTTCTATTGAGAATCATGTGATGTTTTATGATTTGTTATCCCAACAATGTCTTTGGCTTCTTTGATTGATTTGGTAGGTGACCCGGGCTTCAGAGTTCCTTTCTTGGTTCAGGTGCTGGTCAGTTACCAATTGTGAGTGCCTTATCTTTACAGCAGATTTTTATATGCTATACGCGGAGTAGCAAAGTTAGAACATACATAGTTGAAATTGGAACATGTACCAAGTATTTTTTAGTGCAGTTAGCCCCAGCGAAGTTAACATGGCATGTACACGTTAGTTATTGCACCATGTAATTAGAAATTGGTCTCACTAGTGATATGCCACACTGCCACGACATGTAGTGATAGTGCCACGACATCCAGTGATTTACTTACAGACAGCTGATCTGCACCATGTAATTAGAAATGCCACACTGCCACGACATCTAGTGATAGTGCCACGACATTACAGACAGCTGATCTGCAGTCATGGAATCAAAGTAAGTGTAGGTAAACTGATCCGATTTTAGGTTGTTCAATGCTTGGACAGTGCCAGAACATGAAGGGTCACGTTAGGCAGCTCACCTACTTACCTAATCTTATCATTTCATGCTTATCCTAGCCGTCATCTCATCTTTTTGGATGTTCAGTCACTACCTAATGTCATAAATGTCGAATTCTCTTTGACTGTTCAACTTATGCCGATATATCATGCTCCGCTAAGTTGGTGATACACGTGACAGGGTTATCTAACGCTAAGCCATGCCTTTTAAAAACACGGCATCAATGTAGAAGTTTTCTTATCAATGTAGAAGTTTTCTCTCTTGATATTTGAAGTTTTCTCTATACCTTTTGCTTAAGAAAAACAAGTCTTAAAACCATGAAAGGTGGTGTCCGTCTGTTTATCCAAACTAGCATTCTGGTGTTGCTGCTAATGCATGTTTGCTTAAAATCATTCCGAAGAGCCCACAAATCTGAATAAAATAAACCTGAGGTTCAAGAAAGGAAAAAAAAAAGGTCTTCTAATTATATAGTGATCCTACCTACTATGTTCAGTATGAGAAATGTCAAAGCACAGACCCCTCCAAAGACATTCGCTAAGCTAGAGTGGAGTCTAGGGAATGAAGAGTGAGACCCCTAGAGAAAACTACTAATACTCATATTTTCTTGATTCCATTTAAGAATTTTAGCTACAGCTCATTAAGATTATGACTACTACGCTAAGATTGACAAAAATAATCAAAAAAACAATAGAGAGAAAGGATACAATCATATAACACGGAAATGGTGGGTCTTTATGAAAATGTGTCAACCAATTACTGAATGCAGTTTAGGTTCAGGCGACCAATTTGGGCCATGCGCAGCGATTTTGCCAAAAGAAAATGCAATTAGGAAGTGACAATTTCAAAAGCTAAAATATTAGCAATGGCAGTGGGGGTTGGGAAGATGTCTACCAGTATTGCAAATCATGCTTAATTATAGGAAGTGAGTTCATGCGCTACGTCTACTCAATTCACTAGGCTCTTCATAGACGTGTATGTAACTGAGATGATGCACTAGCTGCATCTTGTAATTCTCTAACTAATCTGTTAATTCTCAAGAGATGGTGGTCGATCCACACTTGAAAATCTTTACACTGTTTGGCAATCACCTTCAATGCTTCAACTATAATGTGGTAAGGTGCCAACTTCAGTGCCTGTTCGCTTCTGGAACCGAAGAAGCTGCTCGAACTAGATAAAAGTGCCAGCAGTAGTAATAGAATTATGATCCTGTCAGCAGTGGCCGATGAGGGTTGGCCAGTATTATGACTACTAATGTAGAACATAATATTCCTAGAGAATTCCATCACACACAAAATTTACTTCTAAAGTCGTAATGTCAATTTTTCCTCATCAACAAATCGTGTTCTTACTTTGAAAAGTAAAAAAGGTAAGTGTTATATATAT
>JAJJMA010145729.1:0-14947 GCA_023529015.1 Papaver nudicaule
ATTTTGATTTGATTTTAGGGTTCTGGTTATGTTAGGGTTTCGATTAGGGTTCTCAAATGCTTGTTATGGGTTTCAATTTTCTGATTTTGTTGTTTATGTAAAAATCAAGTTTTGATTTTTGATTTCAATTTTGTGCAGGGATGGCCTCTTGAAGTTTATTGAGGATTCAATGATGAAGTTTCAATCAATTCGAGAAGTAAATTTTGGTCAATTAATTATTGATATTCTGAAAGTGGTGTGTGAATTTTACAGTTAAAATGATGTTTCTTGTATTTGATTTAATGAAGCAAGGAGGTTCTGTGCTTCTGCGGAATTGACTCAAGCAATTGAGAAACTTTGTTCTGACCCTAATGAAGTTGATTGCATCACTGGTGAGCAATGGGTGTCAATGGTTGTATATGTGTGAACTGTTAGTAATGCAAGTTAGAATGAAGCATTTGATTTAAAATGATTGTATATGGTTTCTCTTGAAATAATCATCATATATGTCCTTGTATACTGCAGCTTGTGTCTCCCTTGATGATAAGTACTCAGACAAATGATATGCTTCTGTTTGTTTAAGCATCTTTAGTGGAACCTGAAATCTAGGAGACTTCCTTGTTTGATTAGTATTTGTCTCATTTGTGATAGATGGAAGTAATTTCTCTCTGGACTTTTAGGTTGCTGGTTATACTACTTAACAGTGTAATCCATTTACACTTCTTCACTTCTTAGATTGTTGGTTATACTACTCAATTACTGGAAGGAAATCTTACTTTTGGTGTGCCAATAATTTCAACTCAACTTGTTTAAGGTCATCAATTATAGCATCTTTGCTGGGTTTTGTAATTGTGTTTTGATTTTGGTTCCAATTTTACTAATCTCATGAATATATTCTGATGATGTCTGGTATATGGCCAATGTTTCCTATCCTTAGTTGAGAGTCTGATGTAAACACTTTCTGTTGGCAAGTACTACAAGCCTCGGATCCTGCAAGATTCCAGATCTTTATGCAAGCGCTCGACTTTCCTCATCAGGCCTTGGCTAGTGGTTTAGCATGCTAGTGTGTTATGAATTGTATTCAGACTCAATGATGAACTTGATTATATGGTGTGAATGAATGATAAGTTGCATTTACAGAAAGCTACCGCCAAAAGACAAAATTTTCCATTGTGATTTGTGGTTTGATGGATTCCTGTGCAGGTAATTGGAGGCTACAAGTGTATGTAACTGGGTAATGGTAGCTTGTTTGTAATCTTGGGGTGTAAGAATGATAACTTGTATTTAAATTATATGAATGAAAGTAGTGTAAATGTTCAATTTCGGCTTTGATATTTTAGCCACACGAATGAGCCGAAACAGGTTCGGCGTAAATTAAAAAAAAAATGAATGAGCTGAAACAGTTTCGGCTCATAAGAAGAAAAAAAATGAGTGAGCCAAAACAGTTTCGGCTCATAAGAAGAAAAAATTGAGTGAGCCGAAACACTCTGGCTCATAAGAAACATATACTAGTAGTTTCGGCTCATAAAAAAAGTATACGGGTGAGCCGAAAAAGTGTTCTTCATACCGGTAAATAATTTTTTTTTTTTTTTGGTTAAAACAGACGCTAAAACTACCTATTAACACTAATAATTAACTTTAACACTAATCATTATTACTAATTATATTATTAACACTAATCAAAAAATTAAGTACTAATCGTTTGGGGGTAGATTAGCATTTAAAAAAATATTTTTTACTATGAGATAGCCAGATTATGCCCGGGTGACCCTATTTTGTCAAAGTGGGGATGCAAATGAATTTTTCGGTAGGTCGAAAATGACGGTTCATATTTGAGCGGTTGGATAAAGATATTATGACACTGTTTTACTCGATTACATTTTTGACGTGACAACTCAAGAGTTATGATGAAAGAAGCTATTCCTAGTCTGCTCTTCGTTTCCCTAGAGACTAGGAAAAGACTCAATAGATACAGTCTAGGTTGGACTAGACTAGATAGAACCATTCAAGAGCACTCTACACCCTACGATGGTATATATCTCACTATAATATAAAAACTACTCCCTCCGTCACATATTACTTGAGCTATCTAGAGATTGCACAATTCTTAAGGCAAGGAGGAGAGAGATTAAATATTTACTATTTTTTCCAATTATATCCTTATATATACAATATAGTAAAATTTAGAAATGACATATCTCTCTAATTATGGCACATATAATTGTAAATTTTATATCGTTGAAAAACATTTTAAAACATCTACGTAACGAGTATAAACATGATTATGAGATTATACATATTTAATGGATAAAGATTTAATGATAATGAAGGGTATTATTAGAAATATCACTATTATAGTTGGGATAGCTCAAGTAATGTGGGACAAGATTTTAAACTTACTAGCTCAAGTAATGTGGGACGGAGGGAGTATATGATAAGACGAGTCAGAAAAATTATAGAATAAACAAGTACTCTACACCCTATGATGGTATATATCTCACTATAATAAAGAGCGCTAATATAGGGGCTATAAGAAATTGAAGCCCCCTGTGAATTTACTTCATCTATCCAATATTGAATTATAAGGGGTGTCAAAAAATGGTGAATTCTCTGAGTTACCCTTCACACCAATGTACACCCCACTTACAAATTACACCTCATATACAAATTCCACCATAATCTAACCTTAACCCTAACCATTACCCTGAACAAACAAATAAAACAGAACTAAAATCTTAAAATCAAAAATCTTTCTCCCCTACTCTTCTTCTTCCTCTCATTTCGCTTTTTTTTTTTCCGAATTTCATTTAATGAATTGAACCAAATATGGTGGAGTGGTAGAGAACCAAATGTAATAATAGAAACTCACCTTTTGATTTTGTTATTGATGGTTTCATTAGCTTAGATTCAGTTAAAAAAATCAAAAAACGTGAACCAGTGTTAGTTACGGCTAGCTGTAACTCCTAGATCTCAGCCGAAACCATGACATACGGCTCAAAAATATGGAACTTCTAGTCTTAACTAACTTACGTCTAGTTATTAGCAGCCGAAACTAACAATTATTATGTTATTTGCGGTTCGCACACATTTCCATTAATCAGCCGTAACTTGTTAATTTGAAAGTTAATTTTTGTCGCAAACATACGAGCCGTAACCCCATATTTTAACCCGTAGGTTGGTTACGGCTACTAAGTAACAAGCCGTAACTACTGTTATCTTCCAGTCGTAACATGTATCTTATAGCCCTAAGTTTTGCCTAAAATGTCTAAGTATTTTAACACCATAACTTTCGGCTGTATACGAAAGAACAACCGGCCGTAAGTTCACGTACGGCCTGCTTAACAAGCGGTGCGTATTTTTTACAGCCAGCAATTCAAGCCGAAACTGTCACTTTCGGCTGGCCATATTGGCCGTAAGTGGTTTCTGGGTAAATAAAAATCAAAATTTCTACTTTTTGTGTGTTTCTGTTAAGGATTAGAGGCAGAAAAAAAAACATATATTTTTTTAAATTTTTTTCAAAATTTAGACTCATCCTAATTTTTAAGTTAATTAAACCATTTTAACACTAATTAATGACTAATCAGATATGGGTAAATTTGGTATTATGAAAGTCTTTTATATTGGGGACTTGCCAAATTGCTATGTGGATCCCAATTTCATAGGGGCTTCGAAATTTTTCATTTTTCTGTAGCCCCTATATCAGCGCTCATAATAAAATAAAGGGGTTTTTCCACCGGTTGACAGTGAAAGAACTAAGTTACCCTTCCTCTCTTTTTTTTTTCATTTTTTTTTCCTTTAGACATTTTCATAATTTTCTATAAAAGAGGGACAAATGATACTTTCTCCTGCACATTCCTATCTCTTTTACCAAAACCGATTCCAACTACAAAATAAAATCCAACAATCAATATTCCAATAGTACGTTTAAGAACAAACCAAAGTTTGTACCAGTATGGCATGACTACATCCTAGCATTTCTAAAGACGAGTTACTCTAGTGAAAGAATGCTCCGGTCCGGTGGTGTATTGAAAAGACGAATGATGATTTGATAGATTGCAGTTTTGACTTTTGGTGTTGTGGTGGTTATACTGTAACAAGCACAAATGGTTCATAATTTAACTGTACATTTTAAAACAGCGGAGTAATTCTACACATACACCCAAAAATCTAGAGAAAAATCTAGGGATTTGATCTGATGATCGGTACTTTGTGAGCTTAGCATTGGGATGAAGCAATCAATTACTTGTCCCACAAGTTAAGGAAACTTGGAAATCAAGTAAAGAGATTAATCTCAATTGGAATTCTTTTTAACTTATCTGCCAAGTGTTTTGTTAGCTCAAAAACACTTCAAGATAGAAATCCAACAGACCAGAGATAATTATCTTATTGACTCATTGAGGATCATTAGATGGAACACAAAGAATTTATGTTTTACACAAGTCCATCTAAGAGATAAAGGAGTTTGGAATTTGACTCAGAGTGAAATTCTAAGAGAATCTTCACTAAATCCTACACCAGCAAGATGACTACCGTCAGGTTCACGTACTGGTACGCGAATAAAATAGCCATCTCGAACTCAGAAGAATTTCCGAGTTTCTGGTACGCAAACCGGTTCGTGAACCGTGCGCCTGTCAGATTTCGTCAAATCTGGATTCCGCTGGAAGTACTGGGCTGAGCCAGAACTTAGACGTGTGTACGTCCTCAGCTGTGATCCATGGACTCTTTGCTCAAGAGTACTCCTTTAGATTCATCCATATCCAACTAACAGTTTGCAAGCAAACCATTGCAATGGACACATGGCACCGAATCTATCTCATTCATTCTTGTACTCACAGTATTTGTGGGATCAAACACTGGCATGACACAAGGCCACGTTACACAAGAATACGAGCTATTATCACTACTAAAGTAGTCGACTATATTTCGAAAGAATAGATGAAGTAGAATAGAAGAATATCCATAAAGTCATAACTCCTACTAACCTTTTGTCGATGAAGAATAATTGATGTCTTCTTTGTCTTCAAGGTCTCTACTACTTTGTCTATATCCCAATTCCGAAATCTAAACTCTAGTCGGCTAAATCAAGAATTGAGTTTTGACACCTAAAACTGACAACTAGCTTGACATACCAACGCTAGTGGGTTTAACCGGACAATGCCCTAACAGTTTGAGTTCAACAATATAAATAGATAACATAATCTATTTTCTAAGGCGCAATCAAATGAATAATAAGTGATTTTGATTCTCAGTCACAACCTTAGCATTCTAAGTCAAAATCAGGCTTTTTTCAACCAGTAAAAACTAAAAATACCAGAACTTAACTACAAAAACTCATATTCTTCCACAAGATTTACTTTGATCTCATTCTTTCTCTACTTCCCGTCCTAAGATCAACCCTTATCCTTCTCATGTGAACAAAGCAAAGCTTGGACGACCATTTCTTTGTTTAGGCTAGCTTTGTACGATTTTGTTTTATAATTTTTATAACCGGGAGGTCAGCATCAAGTTCACATTATACATTATTTATCAACATTCCAATTTTTATATTTACCTAATCGACAAATAAAAATAAAATTGTTGACTAACTATTTAGCTCCAAATCGATTTTTTTTCAATTTTCCATTTTTTTTATTTACATAATCGGCAAGGAAATAAGACAAATAAAGTCGTCTGTTACCTATTTAGCCCAAACTGAAAATTCTCAAAAATTCAAAATGATAAATTGGGTTTAGTCGGCACCCAAAATTCAAATAGTTGTCGATTATAATGATTTTAGAGCAAAATGAATTAGTTTTAATTTGTAGATATGTTTAGCTACTAGTTGTGGATTCTGGTAATGATCTTCGTAAATGAAGAACATCAAGTGCAATCGGTATATAATAGCTAAATCGAGCTGCTGATGGTACTTAATCGGCAAACAAAATAAATATAAAGTTTAAGGTCATCGCCGACGATAGTTGTTGCTGATGACCTTTTCTTCTTTCGGAGATCTTTTGAAATCCTAACAAATTCTAATAAAACGCATAGCAATTCATGAATCTGTTGAGTGGATCCCTCCTCTTCAAACAAAACCCATAAAAAAAAAAACTAAGTAAAAGTGAAGATTGTTAATTACCTTAAAACCAAGAGAACAAAATTTGAATGAAATGGGGTTTGGAGATTGTTAAAATACGAAATATCAAAAAGACGCGTGAGCAAAAGCCGAAGAATATGGTGGTGGAATTTTGAAAATTTGGGACAATCGGCAGGAGATAAAATACGGTGAGCATTACCCCTTACTTCTTTTTACATATTTTTAACACCTCTTGGCTTGGGTAATTTTGGATGAGGATAAAATACCTAGACTCCAGGTTAAATTTAGTAAGCCTAAAAGAAAATAATAGTAAAAAATAAAAAAAATTGCCTGAATTAGCCAGGTTTTTAACATTCCAGGTTAAATTCATCTTGTTTTCTCATGATAAAAATCCATCCTGGTCAAAAGGTAAGAAAAATATACTGCAGATGGATGATGGCAAGGGTTCTTTTGTGATAAGTTCCTTTCATTTTAAGCAATGGTACAATATTCATTCTCACTCTTTGGTTTCTCCTATGTACCATAAGCAAAATAGACCCGGTACTTCGACATTATTCTTTAGGCCCTTTCCTATGGGAAAGGGCAAATCCCTTGACTTGCCTGGCCACATGGCCAGGCAAATCGTGTTTCGTACTATGGTACAACATGTGTTTCTAACGGTCGAGAGACACTCTCTCGACGTCGAGTTTATTATCTTCTAGCGTTAAACAGAATCCCGACGTCGAGATAGTGTCTCTCGACAATAAATTCAACCAAAAACGGTTATAATTTCTCTACCTAAAAAAACCAACTCCATCTACCATATACAACACAAAAAACACATCCCTCCCCCTCATATTCGAATCACAAATCACAAATCCTCTTTCAAAACACAAGTGTCAATGGATTTCGATTCTGATGATGAGATAAGTATTTATCAAAGGCGATTTATGAGAGAACAAGATAGGTATGCTTGACGGTTGCAAGAATTGGATGAAGAGTCCGATGGTTGTGATGCACTTTACCGGCTCGATCCCTAAACCTTCGGAGCCAAAAGAAGTTCAATTTAGAAGGTACAAGTTTCGAGGGCGGGAATTTTACCATCGGAAACTGATGCACGATTATTTCCTTCCCAATTGCGTCTACTTCGACCAATGTTTCCAGAACCGATTATGCATGCCCCGGCACTTAGTGCAAAGTTTAATTGGTGAGCTTTGTCTGGTAGAGCCACAATTTAATTACCAGTATGATGCACTTAATATTAGAGGTCATAGTCCTAAGCAGAAGGTTACTGCATCTCTAAGGATTCTAGGTTACGGGATGCCGACGGATTGCACCGATGAGTACATTCGGATGGGCAGAACAACGACTTTTAAGTATCTTTCTCTGTTCTGTGAAACCATTATGAATCATTTTGGTCCTAGGTTTTTAGGAAAACCTACGGTTGATGATACTTTACGAATTTTAGAAGAAAACGAATATAGGGGCTTCCCAGGAATGCTAGGCAGTCTTGACTGCATGCACTGGGTTTGGCAGGGATGCCCAACTTTTTGGACACCTGAGTATAAGGGTCATTACCTAAACCAACAGTTGTTTTGGAAGCTTCTGCAACCCAAGATTGTTGGATATGGCCTGCTTTTTTGGGTCTTCCAGGTTCACAAAATGATATAAATGTTTTGCACAAGTCTTGAAGCGCGGCGTGGCACCCGTCGTCAATTTCACCCTCAAAGGCAACAATTACACCCATGGGTATTATCTTGCTGATGGTATCTATCCAAAATGGTCTACCTTGGTTCAAGGTTACAAACATCCTCATGACCCGCAATGATGCATTTTAACAAGTTGCAAATGGCTTTCAGGAAAGATGTGGAACGCGCTTTTGGAATTTTGAAGAGGAAGTTCGCCATCGTCATGGGGCCGTTTCGTGGTTTTTTGCCAGGAGAAACGCATAAGACCATGCTCACGTGCATTATTTTGCACAACATGGTAATTGAGGAAATCCGCCGTGATAAGAGTTGCACTAGTTATCCGGACGTAGATCAGATGCCTCGGATTCAACCACACCGCGGATTACCTGCAAGGCAATATGAGTACATGACTGAATTTATTCAGAATCGCTCATTGTATCATAGGTTGAGAGATGATCTTTGTGCTCATGCTTGGGCAGAACATGGGGCTGAGGCGGCGGCGGCTTAAAATTGTTTCGTTTGTTGTTTAATTGTTTCTCTTCTGTTTGTTTATTTTATTTTATTTTTTTTATTGTTGTGTACTACCATTATTTTTAATAAAAATACTTCATTCCTTAACTTAGAACGTCTTCTACATTGAAATTAAACAGGTTACATCTAAATGCATTAAAAATAAATCCTAAACTAAACGAAATTAAAACACCAGCAACTTCTAAAAGAAAAAATATAAAAATAAATCCTAATTAAACTTAATCAAACCAAACTAGCAAATTTCTTCATCCTCGTCCTCATCCTCCAATTTCTTGATTAATTAGCAATGACAGTAACTTCATCATCATCATCATACTCATCTTCTTCTTCCTCCTCTTGGCCTCCGGCAGTTTCTTCTTCATCCATCCTTTTTTTGAGCTTGGCAGCTTTCATCTGCCACATCTCCCTTTGCATCTGGGTCATGTGGGTAGTGTCAGCAGTGAGAATCTTATTCTCCTCCCAGGTGGTGAGAAATTTCTCATTGGCGATACGACTCTTCCTCATCTCCAAAAGAGTTCTTTTCCGCTCAATGGCTCTGTTCTTGTCATTGGTCTCTTGTTTCTCGATAAAAATTTCAAAATCAAAACCCTTTTGAGCATTTTCGGCATCCGCAGCTGCTTTTCTAGCCTTCTTGGCTGCATTTCTACCTATAAACATGGTTGCATTTTGAGCATTCAGATAGGAGTTGGGATCAACCGTGAACTGTCCAGGTGGGGGACCGGGGGCACCGAGGGTACCAGGTTGTCCAGAGGAAGTAGAACCCGGTCCAGAGGGGCCAAAAAAGGTGATTCAAATTAAGGGGCTCCCATTCTGGGTTTGGGAGTACGGTGAAAACTCGGGGATCTCTATGTTACCGGCCAAAATCTCTGGGTCGAACTTAGGTAACACCTTCAGGATGAAGAAGCAAGTCTCAAAGTGGAAAGGCTTACTAGTCTTGTGAATCCAGTCGGACCGGCACCTAAACTCAATATCCCTCTGACCCTCAACACTTTTCTTATTTCAAGTGGCTTGGGTGATTGCAGCCACATACAACGTAACCTCAGCAGTAATTACGCCAAATCGATCAGAGAGGCTTCCAACATTACGAGACTTGGGATTACCAGTCTCGCGTTGAAACTTGTCATGGATATTGCCCCAAAGGGTTTTGAACTTTTGTTGTACACCCTGAGCCGAATCCTGAGTAAAGTAAACGTAACATCAGCAAATGTTCTCATCTTCATAAGTTGAGAACTTGTCACCCCTAGGTTTTTTTGGCGTTGTGGCTTTCTTTCCTTTTCTGCTGGTATTCTGGGAGTTTTCCTGAGTAATAATAGTCCCATAGGCTGATTCCTGACTCCAATTTCCATAACGGGGATCTTGAGTAATCACTCCATATTGGGGGTTTTGACTACTAATTCCAAAACGGGGATCCATGATCAAAAATACAGAGAAAGCTAGAAAAAGATGAGCAAAAAACTCTCTGAGAGATTGTCATGAGGAGGTGTGAATTGAAATGGTTTTGAAAATGGAGTATTTATCGAGCTAGGAAACCTGGGTCATTGGATGCATTTAATGCAGAATATTGAGTTACCATCGATCGATGCTCATAATCTCGAGGTCGAGAATCTGTTTATCGTCGTCGAGTTTCTTTCTGTCTGTCGAGAGTATGTCTCTCGACCGAGGTTCTCAGGCTTAGTCTAATGGGAGTGCTAGTGCTACGAAAAGCGTGGCCTATTCCCTGAATGCTACTTCTCTCTCTAGAAATAACTAGCATTCGAAGTAGCATTGCTAGTTTGGCGTTGAATGATTAAACGGTGAAAGAGTGAACCAACGCTCAATGGTTCAGCGCCAAAACGAATATTCTCATTAGATCTGATGGCTGATAACGTATATTTTAGATCTGATGGTTGAGATTATCTGGCGCTTTACCATTCAGCGCCCCGCCGCTATATGATTCAGCGCTAGATTGATAACTAGCACTGCTATCTAGCACCCACCATTAGACTTGGTCACTAATAGCATTGCTACAAATCTGATGTGTCATGCTAGATTTTGGCAGATCTAGCACCCCCATTAGACTAAGCCTCGCTAGCTACCGCTAGTTTGTCCATGCAACCCGGTAAACAGACAAATCTGGCGGCTGCCTGGTCGTTTTTGGTGTTTGCCCTTTTCATACTGGACTGCCGACACCAACTTTCCTTTATTAGTTGAATTCCTTAGAATGCACACAACAAATTCAACCCCCACGATTTCGAGTGCAAATTTGTGCACACACTAGTCCAGAAGGGATCATCAATAACGGACAAAGTCAGTTATAAAATGAGGTTTATCACGGATTTTAATTGTCATTCGATCTGTTATTTATTCAGTGTAATTCTTTTTAAATAACGAATAAAAAACGTCATTAAATATGACGAATTAAAACCGTGAATTTAAATCACGTACACAATTAGTTATTAAATACCACAGTTATTATATGTTAAATTTAATGACAGATGATGTTTGTCATAAGGAAGGCATTTTTAGGCCACCAAATTCAGACGGGTATTTAGATTCAGTTATCTAAAATTGATTCTGAATCAGATTTGGTGTATCTAATTCAGATTTTGGTCAAACTGATAATAACAAAATAAAAATATTGAGTTCAACTAAATCTGAAAATGAAGTAAAAAATCTTAAATGAAAAAATTAACTTAAAATTAATTTCATTCAAAACATAGAATCTCTGAATACAAATTGAAGGAAAGAAAAATTGCAGCAACCGTCAAGTACTATAAGAATTATAACTGAATTCAATCTACTGTCATTTAATCTTGCCACTCTAATTTGGTGGATCTCCTACATGAGTTACATACATCTCCCAAGTACTCCATTTCTATCAAGCAACCGCTTTCTTCCTGAAGTTCCTCAAAAAACAAAGGCAAATCTTCATTTGGAAGACACCCACTTAATCCTTGAAGAGAAACAGTACTAGCAAAGTAATTCAATAAACTTAACTGTATTACATTTGATTGTCATCGGCATACATTCCCAGTCTGCAACACAACATGTACACAGAAAAGGGTGAGGCCAATGAAATTAGAACACTAGAATTTTAATTTTGAAGATTTACTTAAGTAATTGTGAATAACTAAAATCTAACTCGAGTATTTTTGCGATGAAAGCACAATGATATTGAGCGACACTCCTTATAATTAGTGTGCATCAAAAGACCATTTAAGTTAAACAGAATAAGATAATACGATTGCATATCAGGACAATTCAAAAGCACCTCCACAAAAGCCAAACACCAAGCTCAATTAAATGACTGCATATTTATGAACGTCTTAATCGAGGTTTATGTAAATGAGCATAAGTAAAACATTAACTATTTATACAGACACCAAAGAACATATATGTGTGCCCAAGATAAGCAAGAAAATGAGACTAATTCAAATACAAACCACTTATAAAAAGTTGCGTTAAAAACTCAAGTAAATTCCGTAACGACTAACCTTATTTTTCCAATCAGTAAATCAAGATGCATTCGTACATACTTGGTCCAGTATTCTAAAAATTCAAATACCAAGACCGGTATTCTTAAGCAGATAAGCCAAATCAAGTACCAATACCCTTCAAAACTTAAGCACTACAAAGCATGGACTGCCAATAGCTTAGATTTTACAGTAAATACAAGGAAAAATGTAAAACAAGCTCATATAAATAAGTTCGTAACAGTTCCTGGTTGTGACTTGATGACCGTTGCCACGAGCAAGACCAAAATTCAAGCAAGCGACATGATTCATTAATTCGTACGTCAAAATCATAATTCACTAAATTTCTACATTGATTGTTGATTATACCTTCTACTTCGTTTTGTTCCTTCACAGCAAGCAAGCAATATTGCTTAGTTTTACATCTTGAAGTTGTTGATGCTGGTTATAGTGTGACTGGCGCTCTCTTAGTGAAGTTGTACTTGCTGGTGTTACACTTGCCCCTGAACTTTAACCAAATTAACACGCAGTGATTCAATTTACTAAATACCAATCCAACTTATGTTCTCAAATTAAGAACATCTAAGATAAGGGCCACGGAAAAGATGGAATTCATGTCAAATCTATTAATTAGGATCACATGAAACAAAACCACAAAATCTTACCAGACCCTCCCAACAAATTCGACAGATCTCCAAAATCACAACTGCTAAAACGCCACATATAACATAGCTACAAAGAGTAGCTCATGGTTTTATCCTGATGGTGATCCTCAAGTCTCCCCAAATCCTTAAAATAACAAGTTGGCGTAATTTTCATATCTTCTCCTTAGTTTTTTCCTTCGCCCCTGAAAAAGCAAACAATAATGCTAAATTAATCAAAGACCAAGAAGATTGAATATGAAACGAAACCCATGTTCCAAAATCATACAATAGTTCATCAAAAACAATGAAAAGTACCAGCTAAAATAAAAATCAATTTAGACTAACTAATTTCGAAAACATTGGACAAAACCCCTAAATGCAGAATTATAACCAAAGTATTTTGGAATCTTACATACCTGCTAAATATCAAATGAAGATTGAATCCAAAACTAAACCAAATAACCAGAATCAGAATGAAAACTTCCGAAATTATGATGTAACTTGTAAACAAAATAATCGTTGAGCCTTACCTCGAAATCATATCAAGTACCTAAAACCCAAAATCGAAAAACCCAAAGTGGATACATAAACCCTTTCTCGATTGACAGAAGGGAACTGAGTCTGAAACCCTAGATCTTTAATGAGGTGGAGTGAGGAGAAGAAGGATGAGAGTTCAGTTCTTCAATACGAGAGGTGATAGTAGAGGTTAAAGAGATTATTAGGTAAAATTCAGAAACCACTTCTCTTTGGGTTTTGTACGTTTGTTGGAATGGGATTTACATCGAACTAGGTTAAAGATTTATGGCATGTATGCCAGTGGCTAACGAAACATGGCATTATATTTGGCTAGCCACTTCTGGGCGCCCAATGGAGGTTTAATGGTTGGTGTATACAAACCTAAACCATATGGCACACTCATTCCGTTATTTAATGGTTCATTATTAATTACGCACTTAGTAAATTACCACGTTTTAGAATGACATTTTTTTGCGTTATATGGTGGGCCCGACTATTTTCATATTATATCACGGATTTTGTTCGTGAAATCTTATTCACGGAATCAAGCTGTCATTTAATAGCGTTATTGATGACCCCTTTTGGACTAGTGACACTCCTATAAAGGGTGTCCACAAAACAAAGCAATTTTATTGGCTATTCATTAACTAACAATTAACTAAATAATAAAACTAATATTTTAATTTATTAAAATCAAAATTATCTTTAAAAAAGGCAAATAATATATATAAAAATCTATTCATTCCTAAAATATAGTGATTCTTAAAATAGAAGTAGATATTTAGATATATTAATTTTAATAAATATTTGTGCTATCTTATTAAAACGGAAAAATAACAAAATTTTGTTTTCTCACGCAGTTGTTGATTTGGATGTTCATTTCATTTATTGCCTGAAAGTAGGAAGAGAAGATTAGTCCTACTCATGTAAAAGATTTTTGTTCTAAGCTTGGTTAACTATTCTCTCGTTGTTTATAAGAGTTTTGTCATAGTTGTTACAACTAAATGAATGGTATTTCCGTTTTAGAAAATGCTACAATTTAGGGCAATTCCTATGGGGTGGCCAAACCATCAAATTAGAGCAAAATGGATGGGCAAACTAATATTGGTTTGCCCGGTGAGGTGTGGGAAGGATTGAGCGGCACTTCCCACACCGCTCGGCCCAAGCTAAACTGAGCGGCCTAGGTATGGCCGCTCGGCACAAGTTGTGCCGCCAAATAATAAAAAAATAATAACTAAAAAAAATAAAAAATTTAAAAATTTAAAAAGATCAGAAAAAATTCAGTATGAATATTTTATTTATTTATTTTTTAATTTTTTTTTAAATTTTTAAATTTTTTTTTTAAATTTTTAATTTTTTTTTATTATTTAGCGGCCTAGGTTATACCGAGCGGCGCAAGTTGTGCCGCCAGCGGCTGTTCAGAGGCCTCTACATAGGTTTTACCATAGTGGCAAACCGTGTTTGCTCATCCACCTGGCAGGACAAAGCGAAAAGATTAGGCACATTCATAAGAATTGCCCTTAGGTTAGTTTAGATATTATATATATTCTCTTTCCTGTTTTAGATTATAATTAAAGAAAAAAAAGAAAACTGAAAATACTTAACTGTTAGTTAATGAATAGCCAATATAATTGCTTTGTTTTGTGGACACCCTTTATAGGAGTGTGCACAAATTTGCACTCCAGGATTTCTGTAGAAAGGTCTGGACCTGGGTTGCACTGACACGGACACGACACGACACGGATGCGGACGCGGCAAGTTATCAAAATCAACAGGATGCGGACACGTTATGAAATCAATGATATTTCATACTAAAATATAGATATTATGAACATGACATCTCAATAACGCTGTTAAATTGTCGATAAATCTAAATACATTAAATGAATGAGCATACATATGGGTATAATAATGTTTGTATCGAAAATTCTGGTATTATTAACATACATTCGTATTAAATCATGTGTGACATATACATGCGACGTCATTGATGTGTCTGGCGCAGAGACTCGCGCGTCCAGGAGTCGACACGAGTCTGACGCGGACACGATATTAAATTAGGCGTGTCCGTGCAACCCAGGTCTG